>CAUYQV010188646.1:0-18306 GCA_963574575.1 Galagoides demidoff
GGCGCCTGTGGTCCCAGCTACTTGGGAGGCGGAGGCAGGAGACTCACTTGAGCCCAGGAGTTGGAGGTTGCTATAAGCTGTGATGCCATGGCACTCTACCCAGGGGGATAGCTTGAGGCTCTGTCTCAAAAAAAAAAAAAAAAAAGAAAAGAAAAGAAAGAAAGAAAGAAAGAAAAAAGAAGAGAAATATGCAATTCTGAAAAGGTAAAATCTTTACCTCTTTCGTTCACTAACATATGGCATATAATAGCCCCTCCCTAAATATTTGTTGAATAAATAAGAGAAAAATAATTTTAAAAACTAGGTTTCAAGCTCAAGTAACTAATTTAATATTGTGAAGTATAATGATTTAAAAATATATTCTGGGCAAAACTTTCATAAATTATGAATTAAATTATGGCCAAATTTTATAACTTGAATAACTTTATTAAATTAGCTTTCATATAATTTGAGTAAGTCTCATTCTCTGTCTGAATAAGAAAAGGGCGTTTCATTGCATATGACTTATTTAGTGGAAAAGACTTTTAACATCAATTATTTCTTTGAACCCACGAGATACTATTTAATATTTGGTATACTAATATTTTTATCAAGGAAAACTTTAAAGTAATTTTATAATAAGGAAATTTCCTTATTAGTAAAGAGGGAAAATCAGTTCTTTTTTCTTCTGATGTTCCTAAACAGAGTAGGAAATAAGAACTTCTATTTATTTACTTAACACCCATCATATACAAAGATACAAGCATAACTCATTGAATCTTCATGTCACCTTCTAAGTGGAGATGACTATCCCATTCGGCAGATGAGGAAAATGTGGATTTAATAGATCAAGTTATTTTTCCAATGACAAATGGCAAATACCATAAGAAGCCAGGATTTGAATCAAGGTCAGTTTGACATTAAAACCAATGTCCTTTCCATTCTTCCTTGCAGATCTCTGATTTTAATATTTAAAAGATGAATAGAAACTGATAAAAATTAATCATAAAGTTAGAGAGTCCAGTATCCTCAGGTATGTTTCCATATCACTGATTTCATGATATAGTTACCTTGTTGAAAACGTTCAAATAATTCCACATAATTCAGTGTTCTTTAAACATTATTCTACTCTCACAAGCCCTATTCTCCACATGTAACAAAAGAAGAATAGTGTTAGCAGAATATTGAGTTGGCTAAACTATAAATGTAGAGTGACCTTAAGCCCTATGGGAATACTAGAATCCTACAGAATGTGAATGCAAGACTCTTTAACTGATGTTAGAGAAAGAGTCTACATGGAAAAGAATAAAGCCAAAAAGATTTTTTAAAAAAATCCATTTGCAAGACAATGGGAATACAATTGATACAAATCTCTTCAAATAAACTTTCCAAGGAAGTTCTCAAAAGTGATCTTCTCACTTCCATTCATAGATTCTAACAGGAAAAGGTGGAAAAGAATACTTTAAAGCTCATTTTACATAAAAACCTGTATATTCAAGTCACTCTCACAGTGAACAAAGGAGTCTGATAACAGTTACCCATAAGGTGAAGATGGAACAGTGAAAATCCCAAAACAGAAAGAAAAAGTGAATGTTGGTATTCCTAAAAGCCAGATGTACCAATCACACACCACCAGGGCCTCTGATAGACCAGTGTGTACTGAGAACACTCAGAAGCTCTAGCAGATTAATTTTTATTTTATAAACAGCATGAAAAGTAGAGTAGATTCCTTATTATAAGAAAAGGGACGCCAGCTGGCCATTGTATACAAGGAGTAATGAGGGTCACTGGATCCTCTCCCGAAGAGGCCAAGAAGTTATTCACAAAGCAAAACAAAAGTCTAGGATTCTAAAATAAAGGTAAAAAACAAGGTAAAGATTCACTCACTACAGAGATTAATGGGAGATTTTATATTGCAGAAAACCAAATTTTTTGAAGACTAACAAGAAAAGAAAATAATGGGTATGAAGTCAATCTTTGGTCTTCTGAATCACTGAAATCTATCCTGTTGATCATCCTTTAGGTCTCTGGAATGCTACCATACTTGATTCTAGGAGACTCTGACATTGTTTTCCAGATTTTCGTAACATGTTCAATTAACCTCTTTTTATCTGAGCTACTATGTTTTGTTAATACAATCAGTGTCTTCTCCCATTCTCCAATTCTTGAAATAATATCCTTACTCATGGATTTATTGCTACTATCATTCCCCACATATGTTCCCATTTACATTTTTGTACGTACTAACCGGCATTCATTCTCCAAAAGCCATTTGCTGCCTACAAATCCAACACACCTTTAGACAAACCTAGAGTACAAAAACTTTCCTATGGCTAAACCTCAAGGGAGAACTCTGTTCATTCTATCCCTACATCTATAGGAGTGAAGATGGAGGGAGAAAACAAATAAGGATTTTCCAGAAGAGGAACCAATAGCCAACATAGTGGAGGGAGGCAACAAATGAGGTCTGAAATCACGGTTCAAACTCCCAAAGGAGAAAGAGATGCATTAACCTCAAGTGGAGGTCAGTGGGTTCACGAGAGTAAAGGTGATGTGAGGATGAAGATAGAGAATGTGGGCGATTGCTGCAAATTCAGACAGTAGCTGAGCTGAGGAAAGAGCGAGTGGTGAAGGAAAGATGATATTTTTGATGCATTTGGGCACAATTCTAGATAAGTAATTCCCTGTGGGAAAGACAGAAGTGAAAGTAACGTAGGAAAGAGGGGAGAAGGAGGAAGGACAGGAGGGGAAGTGGAGGTGAGTGGAAGGGTCAGGAAGGGGAGGGAGAATATTGGACAGAGAAAGATGACATAGGTAGAGGGAGGGGATTATTTCTCCAATGTCACCTTTAACTTGGGCTGAACTGCCATCTCCACTTTCTCCCAAAAAGATTCTTGCAGGATAATGCTTTATAAGATTCATTTTGGAACAGTGGTTCTCAACCTTCCTAATCCCACAGTGTATTTTCATTGTTAAAAAGGGATCACAACCCATAGGTTGAGAACCAGTTGAGAACCGCTGGTTTAGGAGAATGAAAATCAGCCCTCCACATCTCTAATTCAGCTCCAAAAGGCAGCAACTTTGTCTCACTCCTTCATCCCTACTCGGACCTGTCCCAGAGGCATAAGAGTTCAACTATCTCAGGGAGATTTCTCTTCCCAACTGTCATCCACGAACAGGTACGTTTTCACTAGTGAGTGGGATACCGCTGCCTAAAAGCAGAAAAGGATTGACAGTTTCCTCTTTTGCCTGCTGGGTGCAAGCAAGAAAAGACTTTTTTCCGCTTCTTGAGGCCCAGTTTCCCTGCAGGAAGTGCTCTAGGGCAGGCCTGGGGGTGCAGATCAGCCAGGCTTCTCACTCTCTTGCTAATTCTCTTTCTCACCAACCCATTGGTCTTTGCATTATTTAGGTAAAACACAACTGAAACCTGTCCAGAGTCTTGGTCTTTCAGATGTAGAGTGAATTTTTTGCCAAAGGAAAACTCTCTTGGGAATGGCTATTCACAGTACCAGGGAAAACATCAGAAAACCTAAAAGGACATCTAATTTTCTCTTGCAAGGTAGAAAATATAGTCTGGATCAGTGAATTCAGCTTGTTTTATTCCTCTGGAACTCATGACAGACAGTGCTTCTGTGTGAAACATGTCACCAAGGGCTCCAGTTACATAAACAGAAGTCTCAGCCATTTTATTTCCACTAAAGAAAGAATGTTGATCTGAAAGCAGGGATGATATTATTATAGGAATAAGCTGGGGACTAATTTTTTTTTTTGAGACAGAGTATCTGTCGTTCTGGGCAGAGTGCTGTGATGTCATCTTAACTCACAGTAACTTCATACTCTTGGGCTCAAGCCATAAGCCATCCTCTTGCCTCAGCCTCCAGAGTAGTTGGGACTACAATGCCCCCCACGAGGCCTGGCTAGATTTTCTTTCCTTTTTTTTTTCTTTCTTTTTTTTCAGTAGAGACAGTGTCTCTCTCTTGCTCAGGCTAGTCTTGAACTCCTGAGCTAAAACTATCTACCTGCTTTGGCCTCCCAGATTGCTAGGATTATAGGCATGAGCCACCATGTCTGGCCTCTAATGTAAGTTATCTTAAAGACAAAATTGTTTATATTAATAAAGACTTTCAACACCCCTCACAGCTAATTAATGTGCCCTGCAGCCCACTGGTCTAAACTGCCAGTTTTCCCAAGCCAGGGTAGGGGTGGTCTCTGCATCTGAGACACAATCATTGACTTGAAAGTGTTATTGGTAAGAGCCTGGTTAGCAGGCAGCGATACCAACTTTAACAGGAAGATCAATGTTCTCAAAGAGAAACATATAACTAAACAGTCTTCGTTAACTTTTAAAAAATAATCCAGTAAAACAAGTTGAATTTCAAGAAATGTAAGCCTATTTTGATATGAAAACCAAACAACAACAAAATAGGAAATAATAATACTAGAGTTACAGAGTGGCTATAATGGGCCTGGAATGTGCTCTGAATCCCACATGCGTTTAAGTCACATCAACTGGTCACATGTCATAGGCTGTGGCAGTGCTCTGGGAGTTAAAAAAACTGATATATTGTGCCCAAGTTACAACATTTATTTTTGAAATTCCACAGCTTCTTCTTAGAAACAGTTTATCATTTCAAGATGACATGATACCTGTGAAGTATTTTGTTTTGAGCAAATAAATTATATCATTTTCACTCAAGTTTAGCAAGAGTCACGCAATTGCAATTGGATATTTCAAGCTGCGGGCACTAATCTCTACTTCATATCCCCTGGCCGCACTGCAAGGTTGTACAGCAGAATGAGAAAGCTGTCGGGTGACAATTGTCTAGTCCAAATATCAGGGGAAAGAATGAAATTTGGTAGTAAGGGGGAAATAGATGGTATTTGTAAAGATAACTGTCAGAACTATTTCACAACAAATGAGTTTTCTGCTTTTTATTTGTACCACAAAACCACGGCTCTTTGAATAATGATTGTTAGGGCAGTTCCATGTGTCTAAGTAATGCCTGTTCTCCACAAAGCATTCATCCTCTTCCCTCATTTGGGAGGCAGATAGCTAAAAACCTATCTACTGAGAGGTCCATCATGGTTCCTTGGTGGAATTTAGGTGGATTTTAAATAAAGAAAAGAAAATGGGAAAGTGAAACGTGGAGAAGCATTAATAAAATATTTCAGGCATTACTTCCACGTAATTGTAACTACCTTTTCAACTGATTCACCTGCATAGAATGTTAAAGAGAAGGCAAAGCCAATCAGATATGAAAATATGTTTTACATGTGCTATTATGTGAAAACTCAAAGTGCCAAGTGAGAAATAGACACTATTCATCGTCTATGGCAAATACACATTTCTTTATTATGTCAAGAGGCCACAATGTCACTTTCACCTATGACAGAAGAATAAAACCAATTCAATTTGACACCTCTAGGGCAACCGTAATTCTTGAATACAATTGATTTGCTGCTTTGTCTTCCTATCTTTTGGGTTTAGCATGACAAAAGAAAATAAATCTTGAAAATAAGTTTTTTCATCATCACCCAAACAGATGAAAATATAAATAGATATTTGGGAAAATAATGATGGATGGTATAACATTTGGAAAGACAATCTAGTGAGTTGAGCTGGATTTCTCAGTCTTCTCTCGTGAAGGTGCACGTGTGTCAGGCCCTCTGTTTTGCCCCTCGCCCCCAGAACACTGACATTTCCATGGCTTTTACTTGGGTTAATGGCTCCTGAGTTGTCCATTCCAATCTCTCCTTTCCATTATGTCTCATGTATTAAATCAATATCTACCTGAAACTTCCCTAACAACAACCTGAACAGACCAAACATTTAACTTGATAGTCTTCCTCCCTTCAAACTTAAACACCTCCCCAGTTCTACATAGTAGTCAATTAAATCTCCCCTTAAAGAGAGGATGTTTACAACCTTGATGCCACTAAGACCTTTCAATGCTCTCGAATAGCCAAAAGGTCACTGAGTCCTGCGGCTGTTCCCTTGGAAAACCTCTTGAAATTTCCCTTTCTTACGAATACCTACTACTTCCAAATTCATTTTCTTTCTTGAATGAACTGCTTGAGTGTCTTCCCCAAGCTTCATTTTTTTCCAGCTTACAGATCCTGCAAAAGAATCTCACAATCCAGACCATAACAAATGCACACTCAGCTATCTAGTTCCCAAGTATTTTATCACACCTTCTCCTCTTTCCCCAATCTCGTCCTCCTCACCCCTAACACTGTCCAAGTCAGGTAACTCTCCTTGCCATTCTTATAACAATATTGTGTCACTGTACTCCCCCTTCTTGTTCTTCTTTCTATTTTTTTGTGACGGAGTTTCACTATGTCACCCTTGGTAGAGTGATGTGGTATCACTGCTCACAGCAACCCCAAACTCCTGGGCTTGAGCAATTCTCTTGCCTCAGCCTCCCTAATAGCTGGTACTATAGGCGCCCACCACAACGCCCGAGTATTTTTTGTTGTTGTTGTTGTTGTAGGTGCCATTGTTGTTTAGCAGGGTCGGATCAAACCTGACAGCCCCAGTGTATGTGGCTGGCACCCCAACCACTGAGTTACGGGTTAGGGCCATTTTAATCTCCCTTCTATATCCCATTTTTCTTAGTTCAAATTATCTGCCTCCTTCTCTCTCTTCTTTAATATTTTAGCCCTTTCAAAAAACTCTAATGTACTGAACTCCAGGAAGACTTCCAGGCTAAGTACTCTCATTCATCCTTCACCAGCCTCTTCTAAAAACACAGGTCCTTATATAGGCATGAATTTGTTTAATACCAACAGTCCCACTACTGGGAAAAAGCTCAAGAAATGTCTACTTTGGAAACAGGACATGAAGGGGTAGTACTTTCCAAGTCCTGGGCAGCCCTGATGATTATGTGATCTTTACAGTGCATAGTGGTCGGGAGTAATCAATGAGCAAATATTCACAGCACACCTGCCATGTACCCTGCCCAATGCTATGATCACCAACTGAAAGCAAATCAGTATGCTCATCAATGAGAGTAGCAATAATAACAACGGATATTCACCGAACACTTAATGACATGCTAAGGACTCTCTTAAGCTCTATATGCATTTGATCCTCACAACAACTCCACGTGGTAGCAGAGTAAATAGCAATCACTTTTATTTGAAGTTGCTTAAGTTAATTTTTAATTAAAAATTAATTATCTTCAAATACAGGTAAAAAACAACAAGATTAAGAGTTGGAACTTAGAATTAATGACATAATAAAGACTCATTTCCCCCTAAAATGTGAAATATATTTATTTTGTAGAATAAAATTCTAGTCTATTATACTTTTAATATGTATGTATACTGTCATGTAATTTAGTGTTCTCCAGGGTTGTACTTAAGTTTAATTTTATTATTATGTATAATTGACATTTACCTTTCTCTTCACTATTATTTCCAGAGGTCCAGCTAGTCCTGGAACTTACTCTGCATACATTTCTTACATAGAAACTAAAGACTAAAACTTGTCATTTTTCTTTCAAAGCCACTAACTTCTTCAACTTAATTCATGCTTCTACTGTAGGTAAACCTAAAGTCTCAGAGAATTCACTAGACTTGAGAAAATAGCTAACTTTATTATTAAAGATTTCTGACTATTGGAATACTCTTTCACAAGTATTCACTAAAATCTGCCTCTATGTAACTTGCACACATCAATTCTATAATCTTCCCTTGAAAAGTTGTATAAGTTTGCTGCCTTTATAAATGTATTTGTATATATTAGTGGTTGGGGACCCTTTATCCCCTTTCCACTTCTCTTTTTCACCAGTTTTATCAACTAATTTTCACTGGACATGTGTTCCACAAACCTAACTACTCTCGGAGAATTCCTTTTGCTTAATATCTTTCTCTTAAAAGTTGACTCTTGTTGTGCAATATTTTCACTCCAGGTCCAGAAGAAGGAATGCAAGTTTTATAACTCTGTCTAACAGCCAGATCACATAATAAGGCCCACTGAGGGTACTGAAATGCAGGTGAAATTATTTATGATTGGCATCCGAGCTTGTCACATCAGAATCATCTAAGGAGGTTACTCTTAAGAGTAAAGACTTCCTTGGGTCCCAGCCCAGATCAACAGAGCTTGAGTTTGAACTCAGAAACTTTTTTCTTTTTAATTCTCCTGGACAATTTTAACATGTTTAGACAGGTGTTGATGAAGAATGAGCCATTCAAATCACTTCACGAGATATGAATCCTTTCTTAGAGGAAGCTAAACCACAAGAAGTCTCCATAACGTGGACCGCATTATCATACTCCCTCATAAAATACTTTCCCTGAACTGCGTTTGAATGTTATGCCCTCAGCTTTTATGACAGGTCGATACAAGAAATAGCTATTTGAAATTGGCTTCTGCCTTTACTGTAAAATCATGGTGATGTCACCATTACATCAGTTTGCTTCCTTTCTATAAAATTCTACAGTAACTTTTTTTTTTAAATTTAGCACCAAAAAAAGATGTTACTCCTCTTCTAGTACAAATATTTATCATGATTTATTTTGGCCAGGGATCCAAGGACGCTCAGAGCAAAACTTAAAGTTTATTACAACAACTCTGTTGACATAGGAAGCATGTTCATAATCTCAATATTTTTTCTTGGCCATAATTTTCAATTTCTATTATACTAAGGGTTTATGTGAAATCTTCTCAAGAGAAGCAAAATGAAATCATAGAAAGAGAAGGTTTGAGGCCTAAAAATACAAGATCAAAAGTTTTCATATTTTACAGGAAAAAAATTAAACACTCCTTTTTCTTTAAGTTTGGGAAATCTAATCTGCCTTATGTAACACACGCTGATCCCTAGTAGATAAATTAGTAAATGATAATTATTACAAAGATGGTATCTTGCTAAATTAGAAATGTTACACAAAATTAGTATTTCTGAAAAGATATTGTGGAAACGTACCAGAGGAACTGTTATCACACAGAAATGAAATGGGTTTGTGATCAAATTCTCTAAAACAAGGATAACACTTAGCATTTTCTGAGAAATAGTGTTCATTCTGGGAAGCAGTGACGTGACACTAAGTAATTGCAATGTATGAGAACCGTGCATTCTCCGGAGTATATAGTCAATGTCTGGTAAGTTATCCCAAAAGATAACATATAGTAGGGAATATTTTCTCCTGACCATCCTCTTGTTCTTCAAGCTTTACCATGTTTAAGTAAACATATCCAGCTGCCTCACATCTTGGTCCACTGAATGTGCTATCAAACCCCAGAACGTGTTCCTTCCATACGACTGTATGTTTATATGCACTGACCAAACTTTCTTCATTCCCCCTCCCTTCACTTCTCCTAGCGTCTGGAAACCACCGTTCTACTCTACGCCTCTATAACATTACCACATGATAGTAAATAATGTACTTGCATAAACTATTGGAAACACAACTGAAGAGGCATCGCAATCCTAACGTACTTGCTTGCAACTCTTAAACCAGATACATGGGAATAGAAATGCCATCACTGCAGTTAGTAGACCTCTGTCCCACTAATACTTGAATGGAAATGTGCCAATCTCACCATTTCTACTGTTCATACATACATTTCATATATACGATTTTCAGGCAAACAACTGTATATCTTATTTAGCCTACAGAGATGTTGCGTTGAAATATTGTCTCTCAAAGTGCATAATTACCTGTTGAAAAACTTCTTTCTCTTATATGAAATTAAGTAGCAAATCAACCAAAAATATAGAACATTGGCAAGAAAAGATCAATGTGACACTGACTTCATTTATTCATATCACTCATAATTTTACTGCTGTATAACTCAAAATGACCTTCTTCCCTATTACTTATATTAATTTTGACAGTAAGTGAAAAATTACTGATCCCTCACTAACAATAAAAACTCCACCAATTTTTTAAAAATTTTCCCCAAAAGACATTACTAAAATTAGAAATATGCAATCCCAGACTGAGGAAGTAGTTTCATTACATATTTTACATGTACATTACATATGTAGATAGGTACATGTGCACATATCCATAATTACATAGATGTACATATGTGAGACTTGTATCCAGAATGTATAAAGAATCCTGATAAATCAAGAACAAAAAGAAACCTATCCCATGACTCAGAAATTCATTCCTAGGTATTTACTCTTAAAAAATGAAAACACTGGCCTACAAAATAATTCGTTCAAGAATATTCATAGTTTTATTCATAATAGCTAAAAAAACTGATAAAAGCAAAAATATTTATCGGCAGAACTTATTGTAAAGAATCCCTCGCAATATATTCACACAATGTATTCCTGCTACATGCAATGAATGATATGAATACATTTCAAATATATTTTGAGCAAAGAACAAGAGTTTTTACTGCATAATTCCATTTTTATAAACCCCAAGAAGAGGCAAAAAGTAATCAATGATGTCAAGAATCAGAAAGTAATTGCTTCTGGGTGGAAGGTGTGGAATGTTTTATACCTTGCTTTGAGCTGTGGTAACACGGGTATATGTAATTGTTAACACTGATCAGACTGAGCAGCTCAGATTTGTACATTTTATTGCATGTGAATTATATCTCAATAAAGAAGTAAAAAGGAAAAGAACAAAAATTACCAATAGCGCAAAGAAAGCAATCAAAATTCTCACAATTTAAGGATATGTCATCTTTCATACAAGTAGGATATGTGTTACAAGTTTAATGTGCTGTGGAAAGCAATCATTCCAACAAACAACTATTCAAGCCAAACAATTAATACACTTCTTCAAAACAAACACTTCACTCCTTTATGTTATAATGAGAAGGATAAATATAAATATAGTTCAGGCTAAGAAATTTATTTTATGTCGGAATATTTTTCCTCAAAATATATGATTACATATGCATGAAAATCTTAAAGGAGCTTTGAAAGTAGAGTTCAGGAAAAGGGCAGACCATGTGTAATGCTAAAAAGCATTACCTGTTATGAATTCTGTGTTGATTATTTCATAGGTAACTTTGCATCCAGCATTTCTCAGAAAATATTACTTCAGAATTGTACAAGCATTTATTGTTGGGGGTGGGGGAGGAGGACTCCTAAAACTGATATTTCGAAGGACTCCATATTATGTGTAGAACAGAAGATACACCATATATGTGTTTTATATGACAAATGGCATTCTTTTCTAAGACAGCCTGAGTATCCACTGCAGCTTCTAAGAGGAACCTCTCATGGCAAAAGTTTTTAAAAATTATTTTGATTAGAAACATATCGAAATATACAAGAATCATGGAAGTTATACCTAGTCCTATTCCTTAAAAAATTATGTAAATAAGTAGAAGCTGTCCACCACTATACCTAAACCTTGCTGGTCCACCACTTCTCCAGTAGAGTTTAAGACTCTAACGGCAATATTGTAAAAGATCAGCACTGCGGTAAGTTCAGTCTGTTGAGCAGGGGGCAGCTGACGCTCGGCTCTGGCCTGTAGTTCCCGGTCCTTGTGAGAGCTGCCAACGTCCTGCTATAGTGCAGCAGGTGCATTTGCTTTGGTTTTCATCCTCATCGGAAACTCGGCCCTAATTGGCTTGAGAATCCTGGAGAGTCAGCTGGAAGTCACTAAATTCAGCAATTTCAATGCACCTTTATTCTAAGAAGTAAGTAGGTTTTTATATTTAGGAAAGAAACCAATTCTGAAAGGAGAAAGTACAGTAGTAACAAGAGGGTATGAAATAATGGAAAAAATAATGAGAAGTCAGTCAGAATGTTAACGTGCTTTCACAGACAATTTACATCAGTCCATCTACGTCTCCGCCCTTAGTATTCTTTTCTTCCCCGTGGTTGATTAAATTATTGTTCAAAAACATTCATTCTTCCCCCCCCCTCCACCTTGCTGTCCCACTTCTTAGTTAACCGGGTTTAGCTCTGCCATTTGCTTTAGCCTCGTGGTGGCCAACGTTTATTTACTTCCCGCCCTGTGATTTGGGGTTTGCCCTTGACACCTGCCTTGGACAATGAGGTGCCAGCGAAGGAGACAAGAGAAGGGGCCTGAAAGATGCCCCTGCACTAACGTTCTCTCTCTTGAACTGCTGTTAGCAGGAGACAAACCTGAGACACAGTTGCAATCTGCACCCATCCTGCAGCTTGAAGTCAAAGGCTTGCCAAGCCTAATGTGGGTCACCCGCACCCAGCCAACCTGCAGAAGTGTGAGTAAGCTCCACTGAGACCTGGAGGGAGGTTCCAGCCATCCCACAGACACTTAGAAATAAACACTGTGCCCTGAGATTTATATGGCTGATTTATCCCCTCTCCAGAATCACTGCTTAGCTCTGTGGGGGCAATTTCAAAATAGATCTTTCCTCCCCCTAGAGCAGGTCCACACTGCCTGGCATGTTTTCCTGATGTCCAGGTTCCAGTTGCTCAAGTATCCTCTAGTCGGCACCAAGCCTCGGCAGGCTATTCACCGAGAGGACACCACCTTCCCCCATCAACTACACACCTCACTCAAAATGGATTCCCAATGTTCCCCAAAGTTTTCTGATATTAGTAGAAGTCAATTCATAATAATAGCAATGAGAATGATCAAAATCTCTGTGAAGGCTAGGGCTTTGTTTTATGCACTGCTGTACCAGATCCTAGAAAACTATCTGGCATATAATAGGTACCCAGTATGTATTTGCTGAACAAATGAAGAAATGTAGTGGAACTTTTCTTCAACATGAATAATGACTCTATTTAACAGCATCTTCAATACATTCATACAAAGAACAGAGTTATAGAGACTTCTGCCATGGGGTAGATGGATGAGGGGGTAATGGCGGAAAACCATATATTAGCAAAGCTTCTCCTGAAGCTTTGTAAGTCATTCCCTGTAGGATTCCCACGAGCTCCACATAATAGTAACACCGTACATTACACATCCCAAGTCAGGGTCAGAGCAGCCCAGGGTGGAGCTGTAATGTGGCTTCCAATCTGGTTCCTGACCACTTCATCTGATCTCTTCCCACAAGACCTGGGTGGAGAATGCAGGACAACCAACCACACACCCAAATCCTATTGCTCAATTTCCATCTTACTAGGGAGCAAGAATATTCTTATTATTATTTTCAGGTTTTTTTGCAGTTTTTGGCCAGAGCAGGGTTTGAATCTGCCACCTCCAGTGTATGGGGCTGGTGCCCTACTCCTTTGAGCCACAGGCGCTGCCCAGAATATTATCTTACAATGGCAGTGAGGTAGAACAGTAGGTCAAGGAGTCAGAAGACTTGAGTTTGAGGCTTGGTTTTGCATCTGAGCAGAAAATATCAGGTAAGCAACTTTCTGTACCTCATTATTGCCAAACGCTGTACCTCTAGAGTCTATCTGGGGTAGGTTCTCAGTAGCAAGTGAACCACTGTGCATAAAAGGGATGGAGGATGCCCAAGCATTGTGACACGGTACAATATTGCTTTCTAAAAATAGTCTTTTAGCCCACTTGCAATATTACATTGGGAATACAGGCACTCCAAAATTGCTTCTTGACTGTAAGAATGGAGTCGATATGTCATCGTCATTATTAATACACTGACGGTGATGTTTTCAGCACTGACAGCAGGAGAAACAAAGCAAAACAAAACTTCCCACAATCAAGAGCCAACCAAGCTGAAACCAATGTAGGACTTAGGTAGAAAAAAAATATTAAGCAAAAAGGTCTTTACTTACCACGTTATCAATCTACCCAAAGAAACATAAATAGTCCCTCACAGATGAGGAGAAGAAAGAAAGTATCAAAATCACCTCTAAACTTTCTTCAGGTGTACTTGTTTTGACTTCTCATGTCCTCCAATCTTACCATAGTCCACTAGCCAATACTGTATTTGAGTTTTGCATACGGATTTCAAGAAAGAATTTATAAATGCCAAGTTTTACAGCTACTCACAGAATGATTCTTTGTTCTAAATGTTATCTTATCCCTTAGAAAGCTGGCTTTATTGTATAGGCAGCCCAATAAAATACATAATCATGAAAAACAAGCGTGTGCAAAAAGTACAATTCAGGCATTCTTCTTCTTCTTTTTTTTTTTAGTTTTCTATTTTTTGCTTTAAGAGGAAGTTATATTATTTCATCACTTTGAATAAAAATGCATCAGAATATAGTACTTAAAAACACGCTGTAAAAGTAGAAGCTGTTTAGTAGGAAAAAATATTTCTGGAAGGAAGCTTAGATAGCAAGTTATTTTTAAAATAGATCTTGAAATGTTTGGACAATTCTACGTTCTCAAACACACATACAAAAATTGTGGCAGGGACTTCCAAAATTATTCTAGTGAACTTGCAACTCCAGTTTTTCTAAAAAGTTGTTGTTTTTTTAACTCAAATTTTGAGTTAGTTCACTATCCTAAGGATAGGCTCCAATGTATGAGTCTCTCCGTTAGGGAGGCTAAATATTCAATATTCAAGTTCTTGGTTTCTTCTTTCTAGACATATTTTCTGGATTGCAATTCTTAACTTGTATCTGATGTTCTTACCACTTAGAGCAGTGGTTCTCAACCTTTCTAGTGTCATGGCCCTTTAATACACTTCCTGTGGGTCACGACCCACAGGTTGAGAACTGCTGACTTAGAGGTTCCTATTATAACTGCTTCCTTAGCTCATTTTTTAAAAAATTGTAGTATAATCTACATACAACAAAATTCACCCACTTAGTAGTGTGCTTTGATATGGACACACACAGTCTTGCAATCAGCTGTACAGTCAAAATTTCTATCACCCAAAAATGTTTTCTTGCCTCTCCATGTGGTCAGCCCCTTGCCCCCTTCCTCACTGATCCATGACAATCACTGATGTCTTTTTTGTCTCTATAACGTTGCCCTTTCTAGCTCACAGCAACCTCAAACTCTTGGGCTTAAGTGATTCTCTTGTCTCAGCCTCCCAAGTACCTGGGACTAAAGGCACCCACTACAATGTCTGGCTATTTTTTTGTTGTTTAGCAGACCTAGGCCAGGTTCAAACCCATCTGCCTCGTAAATGTGGCCAGCACCCTAACCACAGGGCTACAGGCATAAGTGTATGTTAATTTCATAAGCAACGGTCAAACTGTTCTCCAAAGTGAGTATACCATTTTCATTACTGACAGCAGTGTAGATTTCCAGTTACTCTGTCCTTAACTGTTAAATGGAAACCATATAACTAATCATGGTACCTAATACCACATGATGACTTGAAAACTCATAGCCATTTGAGTTAAGGAAGTTCAACATTTATGAAGATTATGAGTTTGCCTAGTTCATTTCATTCTTCTTGTATTTCTGTGATGAAGGTATATGTATTATCATCATTTTCAGATAAAAACAACTGAAGCTTACAGAAACTAATTTGTCCATAGAACAAGTGACCAATTTGTAACTTTGTCTGTGGCTGTCTGATTCCAAAGCCCAATGCAATGTGCAGGGAACAGTGGTCACTGCCTACAAAATGTGTTTGATCATAGCTAGAAAACAGAGCATATAGTTGTTCTCTCATTCTTTTTTCTCCTGATTTTTGGAAAAAGAAGAGGAAAAGATGACTTCAAAGGCCTTTCTTGCTAATTAACTATACCCATCCCCAGGGATCTAGGAGATGGTGTTCCCAAATAAATGTATATCCTATTAGAGGTACTGAGATCCAAGTTGCAAGGCATATGCTTTCTTCATTCCTATTCCATATATACCCTAAATGCATTAAGATATTGCATTGAAAGGCATAAAATACACCAATAAGCACTTAGATGGACAAATTCTCATACTATAAAAATGTATTCAGCAAAGTCTGGAAAGCACTTGTCTAATCACCAGGGACAAGGCAGCCTTTACATATGATGGTGTACTTGGAGCCCTAATTGTCCCTTGTTCTGCTTTGCAGGCCAGAGTTAGCTTATGTCGTCACTCTATTTATAGGTTTGATGAGTAAACTTAGATTCTCCTTAATGCATAAAAGCTAAAAACATAAGGGGATATGATTTGGCAAGGTCAGCATTTGAGAATCCTTACACATCCCCAGAGCAAGCTTATCCTGACAGCCCAAAGGAGTTCCCAGGTCACTTCAGCCCGTAGTGTTCTTCCCTGTAGACTGTTCTAGGTTAGCTCTGCCCATACCTGCAGGTGAGAAACCTATTCTCACCCCCATCAATTAAATTATTATGGCCTATATAACATTACTAGTAATAACGACAACTTGTATTTTGCATACTAGTGTCAAGCACATTAAGAACGTTAAAAATATGTCATTTATCTTGGGCATAAACACCTTCAACTTTAGGAAGAGCTGTGTGCTCTCTTTGGTTCCGAAGACCCCACTCACTTATAGCCAGTAAAAATGGCCTTGGACCACAGCCTTCCAGGCGTATTTGCCTTTTAGAAGTCCTGTTCCCAGCTTCAGGATCAGAAAAATGCATTAAATTCAAGATGTCACACGCTGGAAGAAGAATTGTTGTCTTGGGCCACACATTAAAAACACAAACATTATGTTAACCAGCTTGATGAAGATGTTTCAAATTGTATATGAAACAGCACAATGTACCCCATGTTGGCATCAATGTACACAGAAATTAATTAATTAAAAAAAAAAAAAAACACAAACACTAATGAAAGCTGATAAGCAGATAAAAAAAGATGCATAATTTTTACAATATCCAACACCATAGTTAAACACAATAGATCTCAAAGAACGTGCGTGCATCCTGTGGATTACAGGTTAGCAGCCCTGTGAGGAAACATTTTCAGCTTTTCACTGTTGAGCATGGTGCTGGCTATGGGTCTGGAGTATGTGCTCCTTATGGCCTTGAGGTACATTTCTTCTATACCTAATTTTTAAGAGATTTTATCAAGAAAGGACATTGAATTCCGCTGAATGCCTTTTCCACATCTACTAAAATGCTCACGTGGTTTTTGTCCTTTAGTCTGTAAATGTGGTGTATGCACTGATTGATTTGCATATGTCGAACCATCTTTGCATCTCAGTTGTAAATTCCACTCAAACATGATGGGTGATCCATTAAATGTGCTGGTGAATTCAGTTTCTTGGTATTGTGTGATCATTTCTGCTCCTATGTTTATGAGGGTTATTGGCCTATAATTTTCTTTTCTTGTGGTAACTTTATCTGGTTTCGATTGGAGTAATGTTGGCCTCCTTAAATAAGTTGGAAAATTTCCCTTCTCTTCATGGTTTTTTTTTTTTTAATCATTTGATATTTAAATGTTTGGTAAGATTCTGCAGTGAGCCATCAGACCCTGAGCTTCTATTTGATGGGAAACTTTTTATTTCTGATGAAATCTCCTTACTCTTTCTTACTCTGTCCAGATTTTCTTTTTTTCTGTAACTTAGTCTTGATAGGTTGTAATTATCTGGGAATTCATCCATTTCTTCTAGATTATCCAATTTGTTGCCAAATAATTGCTCATAGTGCTCTCTTGGGTTCCCTTGTATTTCAGTGGTATCAGTTCTACTGTCTTTTTTCATTTCTAATTTTATTTATTTAGGTCTTCCCTCCTTTTTTCTTAGTATAGCTAGCAGTCTGTCAATTTTATTTATCTTTAGCCAACTTAGGTAATCTTAGGTAGCCAATCTTTCTACTGATTTTCTAGTCTCTATTTCATTTATTTCTGCTCTGATCTTTATAATTTCTATTCTTCTACTAACTTCTGGCTTAGTTTGTTCTTTCGGTTTTCTAAGAGTGTGTGCGTTCAATAGAGAATTATTCCTTTATTCAGTCAACAAACTGCACACTTACACATTATTGTGTATAATGCGTGACAAAGTCCTTGTTCTCATGGATAAACAGAAAATAGAAAATTAGCATAGAGTTCCTAATGAATAAAATACTTTTAGGGAATAAGTGTTAGGGGAAAAAAATGCAGCAGAAACTTAATATTTAATCACCTCTCTACATTGACTACCTCTCTAAGTTGAACTAATTTGCATAGACTGGACACCACCACAAGTACATTTCAGTACAGAAGGGCTAGTTGCTTACGTTGAGCACCTTCATATGTTGACCAATTTGTTACAGCCCCTTGGGTGGTCAACTTACAGAGGATCCTCTGTAATAAAACAGCTTTGTGAAAACATGGCTGGTGGGGCTATGTGTTTTGTTGGACATCTTCTGTTTCCCTAAGAGATCCAATGTCTATCCCTGTCTGCAGTGTTCTAGGGCCCAGCAGACCTGTTTATTTATTTATTTTTTTTTGAGACGGAGCCTCAAGCTGTTCCCCTGGGTTGAGTGCCATGGCATCACAGCTCACAGCAACCTCCAACTCCTGGACTCAAGCGAGTCTCCTGCCTCCGCCTCCCAAGTAGCTAGGACCACAGGCGCCCGCCACAACGCCCAGCCATTTTTTGGTTGCAGCCATCATTGTTGT
>CAUYQV010188651.1:0-12624 GCA_963574575.1 Galagoides demidoff
AACTAGAATATAAATGTTTTGATACAATGACTAAGCAAATGACATGAAATCTGTGTTAACCAGCTTGATGAAAGTATTTCAAATTGTATATGAAAACAGTACAATGTACCCCATGTTTGCATTAATGTATACAGCTATCAATTAATAAAAATAAATAAATAAATAAAAATGTAAATTCGTTTTACATTCTAAGCTTGAGAGCTGTAAACAAGATGATAGGCTAGATTTGACTCATGAGCTGTGATTGATGACTCTTTTGATCATAGGGATTAACCTTGAACAGGAAATATACCCCCAAATCAGTATTAGTATATACTTTTCCAACTTAGAAGCCATTTATGTGCTATAAATTTTATATGCCATGTCTACCTTTTATGTGGAGGTTCTGGCATGGCCTTTTATGGTCCTTTATCATTGTACCTGCTGTTTGTAAACTTGGCACACAGAAGCAGATCAAATAAAATGGGCTACTCTTAAATCCCTTAATGATACTAAAAACTCAAGTTGAGTTCAGATGTCTTACTATTTGCATGACTTCTTGACTCATTATGTAATTTCTCTGAGTATGAGCAGATTGGAGGTTAAGACAGCTAACTCATATTACTTATGAAGGAGATAATAACAATTACACCAATAGTCATAGAAGCTTAACACGTACATAATGCTTAGTATGTGCCAGACACATTTAAGTCTTTCAAATTGATGATTCTTATATATACACCACCATTTTAATGACAGGGAAACTGACACAGAAAAGCTAAGTAACTCATTCATGGTCACATAGTTAATAAGAGGCAGAGCTAGTATGTAAACATGGATATTCTGGCCTCAGAATGTGAGCTCTTAACATAAAGGTTTGTTGCCTTCTAAAGTGGGAATGTATATAAAGCACCTGCTGCACTGGTGCTCAACAAATTAGAGATATATTAACTTTACAGCACACCTGCTACCATTTCCTCAAGAAACTTAGTCTACCTGTGTGGTACCAGTCAATCATATATGTGAAGTTCAAATTAAGATTTTTAAAAAAGGTTTTTACTGGTTCTCAAGTGCACTTATTTATTTTTTTTTTCATAAAAGTTTTTAGTACTAGGTAATGTTAAGAATTTGTTATTTGAGAATGAGTCACATTCTGCAAAATGGTACAAGCATAGTGGAAATGACTTAGATTCTGAAGCTGAAAAACTTCTTGACTCCTATTCTTGTCTTGGTTCTGTGATCTTGGGTGCATGATTTGACTCTCCCTTCTGTTTCTCTCTTTGGCTGTGACCTCAAGGTCATGGAATTCAAATGAGACAAACTATGTCTCAAAGCTTGGCAGTTTCTGTAGTATGTTATCAGGAATTCAATAAGTGCTTGCTTCTAGCTTACCTCCTTATTATATAAAATAACTTAAGAATTAGAACTCAAAAGACTTGAAGGTAGAAAACTAAGGTCTGGAAAATTATTTGTTCGGGATTATGTAGCTACTTAGAAGGAACTGGCCCCTAATGCGGGTCTTGTAATTTTTCAGTCTTATTCTGTTTGCGCAGTTTACACTTCTCCTCTGTGAAGTGCAGATAGAAATGTATTGGACAGGTTTGGAGGTTATTTTAAAAAATATCTAGACTTGGCACCTGTGGCTTAAGTGGCTAAGGTGCCAGCCATATACACCTGAGGTGGCGGGTTCAAATCCAGCCCGGCCCGCCAAACAACAATGATGGCCGCAACCAAAAAAATAGATGGGCATTGTGGTGGGCGCCTGGGCTTCCAGCTACTTGGGAGGCTGAGGCAGGAGACTCGCTTGAGCCCAGGAGTTGGAGGTTGCTATGAACTGTGATGCCCTGGCACTCTACCCAGGGTGACAACTTGAGGTTCTGTCTCAAAAAAAAAAAAAAAAATCTTCTTTTGGTGTTTGACTTTGATGCTTTAATCTTTTCAAAATCATAGGGATAATTTCACAAACTTTGAGGCTATTCAAATCATGTATGTGAAGTTTTAAAACTGCTAATGTTTTACCCATATTTATTAATGTATATTATGTAAGTAACATGCTTATTATAGAAAAATAAATTAGAGCAAAAAGATAGAAGTTCTAAAACTTATTTCTTCACATCACCCAGAGAAAATTACTATTAACACTTTGAAACAACAGTGGGTTCATTCTTTTTGTCAGTGAGTGATGTTTTAGGATGACTGTTCATGCCAAATTCAGATCTTGGTAATTTTTATTTATTTGTGTGAACTTATTTTTTTAAGAAATTGTTCATTTTTGTTCTTCCTGAATAAATCTCACTTCTAACTATTTTAGTCATTTATTTATTTAGTTAGTTTTTTGGAGACAGAGCTTTACTTTGTTGCCCAGGCTAAAAATATCCTGGAGTCAGTGTGGTTCTCAGCAACCTCATACTCCTAGGCTCAAGAGACTCTCCTGCCTCAGCCTCTCAAGTGGCTGGGACTACAGGCACCCACCACAGCACCCACTTAATTTTTCTATTTTTAGTAGATACAGGGTCTTTCTCAATCTGGTATTAAACTCCTGAGATCAAGGGATCCTCCTGCCTTGAGCTCCCTAAGTGCTAGGATAATAGGCATGAGCCACCACACCCAGCCTAACTGTGTGAACTCCTTATCAGTTCATTTCAGTAATCTTCTACGAACATTTTTGATACATGTTGTAATACAAATGATGCTATTTGATCAGGCCCAAGGATAACTTAGGCCTGGGTAAGCACATGCCTGTATTCAGCTTTCAGTGGCTGGTGAGCAGGCATGGGCGCTAACAAGAGATAGGTCTGTACACATGTGTACCCAGGGGAGCAGTGGTGCCAAAGTGCCAAGAAGCAGTTATGTAATGATATCACCCTGTACAGTTATGGCTATTTAAGAAAATGTGGTACCTTTTGGTAAAAGTGTGGGCAAAAAAACCTAAACAACTTTTCTTGTTCCACACACATTCATAATTATTTTCCAGAAAGGAAGTGGCTCTTTGCATTCTCACTGGGGAAATTTAAGGTAGTTTGGGAGAACATGGCATTAATCTGTATTAACTGAAGAATAGCAATATATGTTTTAAATCATCTAGATTCTCCATATCCTTTTCTTTACATGCTGTCATGTTCATATTTTGCATAATGATACCTTTGGAGTAATTTTAATTTTGAAAGGTGGGATTGATATTGCTACATATATAGTAAAGTATCTCTGAAATCATGTTCATCTGATTTTAAGTGTGTTTTGTGCGTTCTTTTCTCTGTTTGCATGCAATGAGTGGTAAATTTGCATGGAACTTGTGAGAAATATGAGCACCATAATGAATGTGTTGGAGCTGTCACTCCTTGTCAGCTATCTTGATGTGCAGGAGTGTCCAACCTACGGCCTGCACTGCATATTATTTGAGGACTGATTTGCTTATCTGTTGGTGTTAGATATTGCAGAAATTTTGCACGGAATTCATATTTCTTTCGCTCATTAGCTGTTCTTAGTGTTTGTATTTTTTAGTTGAGGACATGACAACTTCTGTTCTTCCAGTATGTGGCAGGAAAAAAAATAGCTGGGTACTCCTAGCTTAGAGTCAAAGTCCTATTTTAGAGACAAAGTTAGATTTACTAATGTGTCCCTAATCTGCTTATTTGCCATCTTGTTAGTTTGTTGAGTTTCTCATGACTGTCAAGATTCTAACTCCAGTGCCATTGGTCATTTAGTCCTACATTAGAAGGATAATTGTATAAATATTTTGAAAATTAGGTGAGTTATATTTTTTTTATAGTTTTAACTCTTCGTAGTTTTTATTTTCACATTGTGAATTTGGGTCAAATGAATAGCTATGTCATTTTTTTGGATGCAGTAGTCTATTTAAATTACTATATGGTAATCTCATATCATTAGTTAGCATGGAATTTTAGAGTTGAATAGTCTAGTTTTTTCTTGTTCAAATAAACCCTTCCTTAGTCTTCTTAATTGTTCTGTTAGAACACCCATAATTGTACTTTAAGGTGTACAAGTAACAAGAATAAGATTTTGCCTAACAGAACTTAAAGTAGCCCATATTCCTATGCTATATAATTAATGAAGATGTTTTATAAAAGTTTTAGGCTTAATATTATATATTTTGAAGGTACTTTCTAGTGGTATAACACTAACTAGTTTTGGATATTTCACTTATAAATTATTTTTATTTCTTTATTATTATTATTATTATTTTGGCTGGGGGCCGGGTTTGAACCCACCATCCCCGGGATATGGGGCCAGTGCCCTACTCCTTGAGCTACAGGTGCCACCACAAATTTATTTTTAAATCTCCCTTGTGGTTGAATTGGAAAACATACATTTTATTCCAAATAGATAATCTGTGTCAACTACAAATCAAGTGTTTACAAACCATTGAAACAAAATAATGATTATATAAAAGAAACTGGACTGATATTTGAAATAGACTCATTTTCTTAATGCTAATTTTTAAAGTGGTAAAATAATAAAACTCTTAGAAAGCCATAAACCTTGTATTTTTAAAGAGATCCAAGTTTTAACCCTTTTAAAAAGGAAAGCATACTCCATTAAAACAGTGCTTTTAATAAGCAGTGACATTCTTTATTATAATATCTTAGGAAATATTTGTGAACTACGTCACTAGTCAAAATTCGTGAGTAAATAGTGGCTCTTCACTTTCTACCTCTTGTCTTACTGTGCAGGTTTACGTGTATCACTTTATTGCTTGACTAACTTCTCTGCCTTGACCATCTGTTGAGCTTTGTACCTCACTTAGAGCTGTACTAATCTCTGTGCTTACTGTTTGAATGTTTGGTACAGGAAGCGAGCAGCTGCAAAGCATCTAATAGAACGCTACTACCACCAGTTAACCGAGGGCTGTGGAAATGAGGCCTGCACGAATGAGTTTTGTGCTTCCTGTCCAACTTTTCTTCGTATGGATAACAATGCAGCAGCTATTAAAGCCCTGGAGCTTTATAAGATTAATGCAAAACTCTGTGATCCTCATCCTTCCAAGAAAGGAGCAAGCTCAGCTTACCTTGAGAACTCAAAAGGTGGCCCTAACAACTCCTGCTCTGAGATAAAAATGAACAAGAAAGGAGCTAGAGTTGATTTTAAAGGTAAGATGTTCTGTTTTTAATTGAGAATTGTTGGCTAAAAGTAATAATAAAGATTTCAATTTGCGTTTTAATGTTTGGTTTTTCCTTATTGTGTGATGTTAGGACATCATAGTACAGTGTAAGCAATTATTTATTGTGGTAAAGGATGAGAATGAATATTGAATAAATGACTTAACTACATTTTACATGTCCAGTGACTGCTGATTAGAAGCAAATTATATTACAGAAGTTCATTTGTTAATGGATTGTTGGAACTTGAAAATATTGCCTAGTAAAAAAGTATTAAGTAGTAGTTAACCTCCTAAACTAAGCCACAAAGTTTATTTAAAGATATGGAATAGCTGGCCTCATAAATGTCTGGCATGAGTTCTGGAACTCAAGGACTGTGGTGAAATCAGCAAAAAAGGGAAGCAGTAATTTTTTTTACAATTTCTGAAGGCAAGGCAAAATTTTGAATGGTGATGTGAGAGATAATTCTACTTTTTCTTCTAATATATTAGAATATGTATTATGTATATATTCTTTCCATATCCTGCCAAGGATCATGACCTACCAAATGACATTCTTGGCTCACATCTTTTCTAAAGGGTCCTATGTTGTTGAATACTTGAACCTTTTTTTTTCCCATTCTAAATTCAAACTTTTCTTTCCTCAGTGAAAGTAATTAGTAATAAGGTAATCAGATTTCCAAATGACTACCAGGGCTTAACCTCACCAGAGGCAATTGTATTTTAAAAGGGAAAACCTTTTCTTTAAGACACATATAGCTTAGAGAATTTTTAGTAACATTTGAATCACATTTAAATAAATTAGTGAAATGGAATTGTGTTTTAGCCTCTTCTTCATTTCCACAAACTATGGAAATCTCTCATGTGGTTGATTTGGGCAACATACTTTTTATTCCAAATAAATAATCTGTGCTAACTACAAATCAGGTGTTTTTAAACCATTGAAACAAAATGATGGTTATATAAAAGACACTGGACTGATACTTTAAAAAGACTCATTTTCTTAATGGTAATTTTTTTTTTTTTTTTTTTTTTTTTTTTTTTGAGACAGAGCCTCAAGCTGTCCCCCTAGGTAGAGTGCTGTGGCATCATAGCTCATAGCAACCTCCAACTCCTGGGCTCAAGCGAGTCGCCTGCCTCAGCCTCCCAAGTAGCTGGGACCACAGGCGCCTGCCACAATGCCCGGCCATTTTTTGGTTGCAGCCATCATTGTTGTTTGGCGGGCCCGGGCTGGGGATTTGAACCCGCCACCTTAGGTGTACGTGGCTGGCGCCTTAGCTGATTGAGCCACAGGCGCCGAACCTTGATAATCAGACTTTATGAATGTGTGTATCCCCGTGTTTTGGGGCATATGTATATATACACATGAATATACAGAGGGTGCCAAAAAATGTACACACATTTTAAGAAAGGAAAAACTATATTAAATTTGTAACACTCAAGTCATATTTGCTTCTGAAATTACAAGAGGCATATTGTATCAATATGTACTGAGAATTACAATTTCAATACAGTTTTTTTTTTTCTTAAAAGCATATTCATTTTTTGGCATCCTCTGTATATCTGAAAAACTCAACTCAGCACATTGAACAAGAACACTAGGTGGAAAAAGTATAGATAAATCCTAGATTGGATTATTACACTGTCCAAATCATTTCAAGATATTTTGAAAGCACAATGTGTCAACAAAGGGTATATGGGTATAGATAGTGTTTATTAGCCTTTTTCATCTCATGGCACGTGGTACACTTAAATTATGTTGATCAAAAAGTTTTTTAAAAAGGATATACTTACTCTGCTTTGAAGTTCTTTTGAAAATAATTTAATGATCTTTAAAAATTTTCATGGCACATCTAAGATCCTTCATGGCATACCAATGTGCCGCAGCACACTGCTTGAAGATTGCCAGTCTTGGCTCGGTGCCTGGTGGCTAGGGTGCCAGCGACATACACCAGAGGTAGCGGGTTCGAGCCCAGCCCTGGCCTGCCAAACAATAATGACAGCTACAGCCAAAACATAGCTGGGCATTGTGGTGGGCTCCTGTAGTCTTAGCTGCTTTGGAGGCTGAGGCAAGAGAATTGCTTAAGCCCAAGAGTTTGAGGTTGCTGTGAGCTGTTGACGCATTCTACAGAGGGTGACATAGTGAGACTCTTGTCTCAAAATAAATAAATAAAATAAGAATAAAAAAAGAAAATCACCAGTCTAAGAATGTTGATCTCCGTAACACAGGCTCTGTTATAACATGTAGAGGAAGTCTTTGTTAACAGCCCATTTATGATTTGATGATTAGGAAGTGACATATTTCATGTACTAATAGGATAGTTATTTATGATAGTATTTTGTGTGTTTTGGTTACACTTTAGGAGAGTAGGGGTTTTGCATTATTTTTTTAAGAAGGTATTATAACATTTTCCAATTAAAACAATGAGAAATAGGTTTTCTGTTAGTGTTTTTATAACTTTTAAGAAGAGATGACTGATGTTGAACTAATGATATTTAAGTATTCTTAATAGAACAAACCTGAGAGTTAATTCCTAAAGAGTTAGGGCTCGAAAAAAAGGAACTGTACAGGTATTGGCACTCTTGTAGCTGGGCCACAGCTTAAATTAGTAGTATGATAAAATTTGATATTTTTGTGGTTTAGCTTTTGAAGCCTATTTATTCTATGATTACTTACATTTTATATTGTTTTTTGCTTGCAAGTCAAATTATTCAAACAGCTAAGAATTATATTAAAAACTTCGTTCGGCAGTAGGTGTATTTGACACAACAAAGATTAGATAGATTACGTGCCTCTGAAATTATCTTCTGCATAAACAGTCATATCCCAATGTGGTGGTGGTGGGGTTAGAACTGATCCCACTGAAGGGTTTTTTTTTAATACATCTGTTTAAGCGAGACAACAGAATATGCAAAAAAAAAACTGTCATAGTTTCAGTCCCTGACCCCATATTGGGATACAAGTGTTTAAGTATTTGATCTAATGATGACAATTCTGTCCCTTTATTGATATGAAAGGGATGGATTAAGATGTTTCAGTATTATGTTGTTTGACCAATATTATCTCTAGCAATTTAATGCATAAAGCATATCATTTGTTTTTGTCTGTAAAATAAAATACCTTTTCATCTGTTAACCAGAGGGGAAAAATTTGGCCTGAAAATAATACTTCAAAAAGCTGGGAATGTGATCAAACTATGTACCTAGGAAAAAGAAGAAATAGATTTTGCTGACTACATAGTCTGTATGCTGCTTGTCTACTCATAAGGTGCCTTCCTCCCACTACAGTAGAACCTCTGTAAGTTAACCACCCAAAGGACTGTAACAAACTGGTTAATATACAGAGGTGGTCAGCATAAGGAACAAGAGGCATCTGTACTGATATGTACATGTGGTGCCTAGGTCCACTTACAGAGGTGATAAACTGTGGAGGTTTTACTGTATTTGGTTTTCATTGCCAAAAAATTTTCTGTCACTCTAAGGGTCATTCTTACCTGATCCCTGGCTACAGATAGTAGTTTCAAGTTGAGAGCTTAAGATTTCTTAAAGAAATGGCATATTCTTTTCAATCACCTGAAGAATGGCCCCCAGAACAAACTAGGAGGACCTGAAAGGAACCAGATCACTTTTAATACATATAGAAGTAGAAAAAGAGCCATTTCCAAAAGGAAGTGTCAAAGGAACCTTTTTTTAAAACCTTGCCTTCTTAGTCTTTTGAGAATAGTGTAGTGGGCTTTCCTCAGTAAGGTTGCAGGAAATATACCATGATAAATCTGCACGTGATGTATTGGTGGTTCATCAGTGAAAGATAAAGTTAATAGATACCTTGATTGTGAAGAGAGTTTATACTGTCGTGACCTTATTTTAAAAAAGTTCATTAAAAGCTATGTATTGTTGAAAGAAGGAGTGAGGTTTGGTATTAGTAGTTTATTGAAGTAAAACAGATAAAAATAAACATTATGTTTTGTTTGCTGAATCTAACTATTATGTACTTTTTTTCTTTAAGAGTTATAATTCAGAAATGATAGTGACACTAGATGTTTGGCTATTTTACTTTTAGAACTATGACAACAAAGTAAACATGCATATTATGAACATAACCATTCTCTTTTTTTCTGATTTTCTAGATGTGACTTACCTAACAGAAGAGAAGGTATATGAAATTCTTGAAATATGTAGAGAGAGAGAGGATTATTCCCCTTTAATCCGTGTTATTGGCAGAGTTTTCTCTAGTGCTGAGGCACTAGTCCAGAGCTTTCGGAAAGTCAAGCAGCACACCAAGGAAGAGTTAAAATCTCTTCAAGGAAAGGATGAAGACAAAGATGAGGACGAAAAGGAGAAAGCTGCAAGTTCTGCTGCTGCTATGGAGGAAGATTCAGAAGCTTCTTCCTCAAGAGTAGGTGATAGCTCACAGGGAGACAACAATCTACAAAAATTAGGCCCTGATGATGTGTCTGTGGATATTGATGCTATTAGAAGAGTCTACACAAGGTTGCTCTCTAATGAAAAAATAGAAACTGCCTTTCTCAACGCACTCGTTTATTTGTCACCTAATGTGGAGTGTGACTTGACGTATCACAACGTGTACTCCAGAGATCCTAACTATCTGAATTTGTTCATTATTGTGATGGAGAATAGAAATCTCCATAGTCCTGAATATCTGGAAATGGCTTTGCCATTATTTTGCAAAGCAATGAGCAAGCTCCCCCTTGCAGCCCAAGGAAAACTGATTAGACTGTGGTCTAAATACAATGCAGATCAGATTCGGAGAATGATGGAAACATTTCAGCAACTTATTACTTACAAAGTCATTAGCAATGAATTTAACAGTCGAAATCTAGTGAATGATGATGATGCTATTGTTGCTGCTTCGAAGTGCTTGAAAATGGTTTACTATGCAAATGTAGTAGGAGGGGATGTGGACACAAATCACAATGAAGATGATGATGAAGAGCCCATTCCTGAGTCCAGCGAACTGACACTTCAGGAGCTTTTGGGAGAGGAAAGAAGAAACAAGAAAGGTCCTCGAGTGGACCCACTGGAAACTGAACTTGGTGTTAAAACTCTGGATTGCCGAAAACCACTTATCCCTTTTGAAGAATTTATTAATGAACCTCTGAATGATGTTCTAGAAATGGATAAAGATTATACTTTTTTCAAAGTAGAAACAGAGAACAAATTCTCTTTTATGACATGTCCCTTTATACTGAATGCTGTCACGAAGAATTTGGGATTATATTATGACAACAGAATTCGCATGTATAGTGAACGAAGAATCACTGTTCTCTACAGCTTAGTTCAAGGACAGCAGTTGAATCCATATTTGAGACTCAAAGTCAGACGTGACCATATCATAGATGATGCACTTGTCCGGGTAAGTTGGACTGCTTGTTAAAATAAATCCTAGATTAAAAGCCTCATGACGGAGATACTGTATTACAGTTTAGTGAATTCATTTTATAAGTGACTGAAAACAAAATGGTATCATATAGGAATATGCAAACATTTCTGATCCTAAATATAAATATTATATTTTCGTTTATAAACATGTTCTACGAAGTATTGGTTTTCTCATAAAATGATCACTCTCTCTTTGAAAAAGAACGAATTTTCTAAATCTTGAAAACTAGATCCAAAAGTTTCTCCATTCAGAAGAGAAAAGGGTGTTGGAGAAAGACCAGCCCACAAAAAGAAATGTGAAGTATTAGATGTGAAGTTACACTGAGAAAAGTGGTACTGCCATAAAAGGTTAAGTAGTATTTGCAAAATCCCATCATGGGAAATTCAGACTTATACTATTGTGAATTTGATGAAGTCAGTATATGTTGCCAGTAAGAGTTCCTGTTGGCTTCTCACAGTGTCCCTGGATGGCAGTACGTGGTTGTGATAGTTTCTTCTCACTTAAATATTCAGAGGGACAGCTATGGGTCTTGGAGCTTCTGAGAAAAATAGCAGCTGCTCCAAGAATTTGGGGATTTAATGGTGCCAGTGTTCTCAAACAAATTCAGGGAGGTTGAGCTGGGAAAATACTGGGCAGGTTACCTGTCTTCTAACTTCCTGTTTCTCCAGACAGGATTGCCTCTTGTCAATTCCTTTCCTCCACAGAAGATAAGAATTTTACTGTGCCCTTTTAAGAATGCAGGACTGGTGAGAAGACAGAAATCCACTACCAGTCACTTTTTACCAAAATTTGTATTTGTGACAAAATTTCCCAGGATTAGGTGGCACTGTCATTGTTAATTATTTGTTATCAACTTCAAGTAAAATTTAATATCAGCTAAAATTACTAGTAAAAGACCGCAACCCATGATACAGACAACTAGGAGATGATTTTTATTTTAAAATATATTTTAGTTTTAGAAGAAATCTGTCTAAATCTCATAATTTACCCAGTGGGAAAAAGTTTGACATTTCAGAAATTAAAAGTTACAGAGATTTTGTGGCAGTTTTCTTTGTTACTGTTTTATTTTTAAATGTTAAATATATTTATAGTGTTGAAGAAAGAGTCTTCATTATTTAAGTAACTCAAGGCAGTTTGTCATTAGAAACAGAAAGGGGCTTTAACTGCCTGAAGTAATTATCACTGCTAACTTTCTGGTGCCACTTAGTTTTGAACCACTTAATGACTAATTGTATGGCAGCCAGCAATTTATTTTCCATAGTTGAGCAGAAGGGTAGGGTATTTTAAAAGAATGTGATTGGTATTTTATGAAAAGTATGTTGAGGTTTGTCTGTAAACATCCATTGTTTGAGAAGGACTACAAATGCTACAACTACACACTTGATGTTTACCTTCTTGGAATGGGATCCCTCTGTCATCAAAGCTGTCCCTGGCTTTTAAAGAATGAAATAATTTTGTAGGATTCATTTCCAGAGTTGTTAAAAATTATCTGCTTTTTCTATCTGCCCTCTACTCAGAAGTGTTCTTTGGCTTAGTTTCCTCCTCTCCTTTTTTCCCTAGTAAAGCAAGGGTAAGTAAGAACCAGCAAAAGTTTAGGTGCTTGTATGCTTGATTTACTCTGTTTTTAAAAGTTATCTTCTGGGATGTTTAGCGAACAACTTTTTCAGGTTTTAAAGCCTTCTTCTGAGCAGATGTTAGAGTAAAATTAACTGAAGTTTTGGTTATCCTAACAGTTTTGGTTTTCTTAACCAAATTCTGCTTAATTATCTCAAAACTGCATATTGTGCTTTGGCCTCCTATAATTAAGAATTTGCTATATAGTATCTGTACTTGAGTACTGCAAGTCTATAAAAGCAGTTCACTTCACAAGTCCCTTGTGTCTGGCCCTTTGTTAAGCCATGGAGATGACGCCCACTGACTAGGGGCTACTTGTTCACACCAGCCAGATTTTACTTGTAACTTTCTTCCTTTTTCCCTGTCTTTTCCTCTTTTTATTTTTTTATTTTTATTTTTTTTTGAGACGGAGCCTCAAGCTATCCCCCTGGGTAGAGTGCCATGGCATCACAGCTCATAGCAACCTCCAACTCCTGGGCTCAAGCGAGTCTCCTGCCTCCGCCTCCCAAGTAGC
>CAUYQV010188652.1:0-14943 GCA_963574575.1 Galagoides demidoff
GGCACCTGTGGTCCCAGCTACTTGGGAGGCAGAGGCAGGAGACTTGCTTGAGCCCAGGAGTTGGAGGTTGCTATGAGCTGTGATGCCATGGCACTCTACCCAGGGGGATAGCTTGAGGCTCCGTCTCAAAAAAAAAAAAAATTTAATATCACTATTCCATCAGTAATTTACAAAAATGCAACTAGAGTTCTACCAGTATACTTCTGTATCTGTGGTTTGATTTTTGTTATAATTTCCAACCTTCCTATAGGCCTGGGGATGTTTTGAATGAGTATATGTCTTATCATAACTATTATTAGTACCCACAATCAGCATCTTAAAATGGATTCATGCATCTTTTCTTTATATTCCCTATGATATCATTTATACCAAACACATGCTTTTTAGCAGAATGATCAACATAATTCATATTAAAATTATCACTCCGTTTTATTATAGTTCTAGCCACTAATATCTTTATCAAAATGTGAAATATGTCTGAACCTCTAACAATTATGTAGTGAACATCAAGTATATGTAGGCAGTAACTTTGACTCTATACTAGGGTGGAAAAGTAGGAACAGTCTAAAATAGCTAGAAGACTTAGTAAATGATATATTTTTTTCACTGATTTAAGTGCTAAGCTGGAAATCTGGGATTTATTTTGCAATTTGTATTTAGTAGATTGTCCTAAGAAGCAGTATTAAAGAGGAAAACTATTTGGTAGCACTATGTACATTAGGTTAGAAGGATCACCTAACTGGAGGGTGGGTTAGTGCAGGAATTCTCATAAACATTTAACTCAATGTGTGGTGGGGAGAGCTTCAGTAAAGACTATTTTCAAAAACTACATGTGAGGAAAAGCAGAATTATATATGAGTATTTTGTACTCATTTAAAGACATAGGTTATAGGGCTTTCAGACAAATCATTTTATTTCTGGAAAGTCACTGTGGTTCATTCTTTATTTTGGTCTATTTCACACTGAATATTCAATGTCTTCATTGTACAGTGTCTAGATTTCAGTGCAGAAGTTGTAATTAGGTTCAGTATCCTTTTATATAGAGAAATATCGAGTATTTTACTGAAATAACTCACTCATTCATTCAAATAAAGTCTTTATTATTCACTGCCCCCCTCCTCTCACGTGTACCTCTTTCAGACTTCCCAGTATGGGTGAATGTTGGCACCAACCTTCATGTGCACAGATCAGAAGGTCTTATAGTTAGCATTGACTCCTTTTCCTCTTAACCTACACATCCACTCTCTCAGAACACCCTTGAAGATCTATATTTAAACCAAATCCAAATTCTCTCACCTGGATTGTTATAATAGCCTCCAAAATAATCTTACTGCTTTAGTCTTTGCTAAAAATTCTCCAAGAAGCAGCCTCTGTGCTCTTTTATAAAAAAACAGACCATGTCTTTTAAAGAAGAAGAAAACCCAAAGTAATTTTCATGCTGTAGAAGACCTTTGGTGATATGCCACTAGCTACCCATGGTTTGCTAGCTTACTACATTCAAGTTCCTACCCTGATAGCCTGTCAGGAAGGCCTTCTAAGGCCAATCTTGGTAAAGCTGACAGTCCTCAAACATGGGGTGACTCTTTCAATTGCAATCCTACCTCTTCTCCATTTGATTTCTAATGCATTGATGCTTTTTATTCATAATTGTCTCTCCACATTGGAACAGAGCTCCTTGGAAGCACTGACTTTTGTTCGCAGCCATATCCTCTTGACCAATAATATCTTATCTCATAAAGTTGTTCAACAATTACTAGCTTATTCTCTCAATAAGTGTTTTGGACTGGGCATGATGCTTGGGGCACAGTGGTGAACAAAGCAGATCTGGGTTTGACCTCAAGAAGCACATGATCTGCTTTAATCAAATACATAAAAAGAGGCAAAATTAAACCTAGGTTAGTGTTTAAAGGAAGGACATAAGACTCCTTGTAAGCATAAAATAGAAGGGCCTGACTTACTGCAGGGACTCAAAATTACTTCTCTAAGGAGTGACATTGAGCTGAGGCCTGAAGAATGAGGGGAAAGTAATGTGAGAGTTTTTTGTAGTAGAAAAGAAATTCAGAAAATAGAAAGCAAAATTGCTGCAGGGGAGAGAGCAAGATGTGTCTCCCTGAGGAAAGTTTGGTGTGACACAATGAACAGAGGATGGGGATCCTTGGGTGTGGTTAGTCTGAGGAGAAGGACAAACCATGTGAGGTTTTGGACTTATTTTCTAGGAATTGATATAATCCTAAATGATTAACACAACTGGAATAATTGACACTGTTTTCTTATTTTTATTTTTATTTTTTTGAGACAGAATCTCACTTTGTTGCCCAGGCTTAGGTGCCATGGCATCAGCCTAGCTCACAGCAACCTCAAACTCCTGGGCTCAAGCTATCCTCTTGCCTCAGCCTCACAAGTAGCTGTGACCACAGAATGTCCTCCTAACAATCCCAGCTAATTTTTCTATTTTTAATAGATACAGGGTCTGACTGTTGCTCACACTAGTTCCCAACTCCTGAGCTCAAGTGATACACCTGTCTCAACACTCCTCCCAGAGTGCTAGGATTATAGGCTTGAGCCACCATGTCTGGCCAGTTGGCACTGCTTTACATGTGGATGACATGATAAGGTTTTCATCTCAAAAATAATTTTGGATACATTGAGGTTAATTAGCATGAAATGATCAAGAGTATATGCATCCATGGAGGCAATGGCAGTTATAGAGAAAATATAGATCAGCTCTAGAGGTAGAACTGACTGGTTGAATAGACACAAGTGTGAGGAAGACAGAAAACTCAGGAATGTCTCATGGGTTGCCCATCTTCAAAGGTAGGGGTCTTTTTGACACTTTTTGAAATTGAGAATGGTTACCAATATGGGGTGAGAGGAGAGATGGTGACTTTGGTCACCATTTACCTACTTTTGTCATGCTTTTTCGCATGGTTTTAGAGTCTATTTTACTGTTCTTAGAGAAACCTTGATCTCTGAATTATAAAAATATGCTTGGTAAAATGCTTTTGCTAAATTTGAGAAGTTGATAATGAGACTATATTTTTTTCCTAACAGTATAGTTCAAAATTGTTCTTAAATATTATCTTAAAAGTGTTCTTTTTAAGTTTACTTTTCTTTTGTTGTACTGCAAAATAGTAATTTACTCATGCTTATCTTCATGATTGAGTGGGAGAATTTGAAACTCAAGATGACTTTTTTTGTGTGTGTGTGGTTTTTGCTGGGGCTGGGTTTGAACCCACCCCTCTGAAATGTGGGACCAGTGCCTTACTCCTTTGAGCCACAGGCACCACAGACTTTTTTTTTTTTAGAGACAGAGTCTCACTTTGTTACCCTCAGTAGAATGTCATGGAGTCATAGCTCACAGCAACCTCCAGCTCTTGGGCTTAGGTGATTCTCTTACCTCAGCCTCCTAAGTAGCTGGGACTATAGGTGCCCACCACAACGCCCATCTATTTTTTGTTGCAGTTCAGCCAGGGCCAGGTTGGAACCCTCCACCCTCTGTATATGGGGCCAGAGCTCTACTCACTAAGCCACAGGTGCCACCCCTCAAGATGACTTTTAAAAATATTATTTATCATCAAGAGAAGTTTAAAACATGGAATGAACAAGTAATATGCTGTCTGAAAATAGTTCTGTGTAAAAAGAATTTTTTTAAGAGGTGCCTGTGGCTCAAGGAGTAGGGCACCGGCCCCATATGCCTGAGGTGATGGGTTCAAACCCAGCCCTGGCCAAAAAAAAATTATTTTAATTATTAGATTGTCATCATTACAATAAGAAAATCTTGTATTAGTTGACCTGAGGCACAAATTCCAGCACTTAAAATATGAATAAGTAAATAATAAAAAGCAGATAAAATGTAAAATGAATTTCCATTTAAATTCAGGTAGAAGCATTTTAAGTGCACTTATTTTGAGTAGGTAGTAGTGATTGGGCTTGTCCCTAAAAATGTTTATTTAAACATTTATTAAAAATAAAACACTAAATCAAATACTTAGGCTTTTAAGTTAATAATAACCAAAATACCCAAATAATTATAAAGGATTTTTTTTTTTTGGCAGTTTTTGTCTGGGGCTGGGTTTGAACCCACCACCTCCGGCATATGGAGCTAGTGCCCTACTCCTTTGAGCCACAGGCACCGCCTAATTATAAAGGATTTTTATCTTTTATCTCCATGACTTTGGCTCCATGAAAATAGTAACAGATATGAACATCATGGCTATGTCATAAAATAAAGTGATATTTACCTTTTGGTTCAAATTGTTGAATGAAAGAAAAATAATAAATATAAGGTTACTTCAGAAAACATAATATGTCAAAAAGATATATTTAAAAAAACTTGCACAATTTTTAATTAGGAGAAAAGTAAAAGTGACTTTTCTCTGACCCAGAGCCACTTGCAAAAGTTCTAGGGAGATTAAAAAGAAATTATCTTTTCTGAAGATAACTTCCTCTGAAGTGAGTCTAACACAGAAAATGATTCAAATTCACTCTGACTCAGATATTTAGTGACTCAGAGATGACATTCCATCCTGTGTGTGAGACAGGATGAATGATATCTCTAAGCAACTGTAATAGAAAAATGAATCACTTATCTCTGGATAAATTAATGAGAATCAATATAAAATAACACACAGAATTCTCATGCTTTGCATTTGTGTAAATTCTCTTCCTTTACCTCTATGAATTAACATATTTGCAAAGACTGCTGAAAAGAATGTATACAGTCATCTCTTTGTTCTTATATGAAGATTACTTCTGAGAAATTATCTACCAAAACATTTTAATAGATATGTCATATTTTAGTTGTTTTTAAAAATATTTTTTCATTGACTTCTGTTCTAAGATCATATTTCATTCAGAAACTAAATGTATTTGTTAATAATAATCTGGATAAAGATGTTATCTTTTAAAAATTTTGCTACTTATTTTTTAATATCTGAAGCATATTCTTATTTTGTATCTGGCCCTTATAAAAAGAAATAATCAATACTTTAGTTCTGACACACAATTGTACTGTATTTTGATCAAAGCTTATCTGAAAATATTCCTTTCATTTAATCAAGTACATCATTCTAATTTTCATTTTTCAAATTCAAACCTTGCCCGTATTTCCGGTTTCTCAATCATTAGGAACTTGGTATATATGTAGGCATAACATAGTTTCTCAGTGAAATACTAGCATACAAAAATAATGCTGGTAATGAAACTCTTTCTGGAATAAATAAGAACACATCAAATTTCTCATAATGTCATGGAAGTAAAGCTTAAAGAAGTACTTTTTAATATTAAAAGAAATGAAAGAAAAGAGAAAATGCTTGGAAACCTGACAAAAACCAATGTGATCTATTATTAGCAAATCATTGTCCCCGGGCTTTAGATGAAAATTTTCTCTAGCTATTATAGTGCAAATGGGCAGATAAATAGAAATATTAATAACTGTAGGTAACTGAGAACAAAATTGCCTCTTATGCATTTTTTCCAGGAAATATACATTTGAAACTTGAGACCTCAAAATGGGAAATAATACCTAATTCACATCCAAATTATTGATTTTGATAAGTGGCCTCCCTGAATCTCAATTTCAATTTTCCTGGTGCATAAGAAATGCTCAAATCTCAATGTTGTATTTGGACCATTTTAAGAAAGGCAGTTATTTGGCAGGTACAGAGTGATTTCAAGGGTAAATTCCAAGTAACCAGCAAGAAAGGAGTCAACTAATGAGCAAGAGATTGAGGAGCAAGAATGCCTCCTGGGGGTTCCTCAGGCAGGTGAGCAGCCCAGGGTCTCTGGTGCCAAGTCTCACAGTGACATGTGTCTTCTTGAACTTCTGAAGTGTTCTTGTTCAGGGGAACCAGGGCTCTTACACAAGGGAATAGAGTTCACAACAGATTGCTGCGATCACCTCTCTGTTACAGAGATTTGCAATGACAGATTAACTGATTTCTGACTGAATCCACTCTAACCCCTGAGGGTAGAAACACTTTACCGGCCTTAGATACTAGTCTATAGAACACATTACAAAGTCAGTTTTACTGACATCTGCATAGCTTCCATATCTTCACCAAATGTTAATCTGTATGTTGATTATGGAATATTTTGTGAGAATGTCTAGGAAAAACTGTCACATGTGGACTACACAGGAGGAAGAAGGGGTCTAGTGACTAGAATGGCCCCCTCAGAGCTGTGTGTGTTGGTCACATGTGCTCATACAGCACTTTCCTTGAGACCAACTCCTGCTATGGGCTCTGAAGGGACACAGAAGGAAACTGTGACTTAAGACCTGCCCTTAGGGATCTCAGCATCCCAGCAAAGAGGCCTGAGCCACCCCTTGCAAAGACAGCAAAGCCTGGGCTAGACCCAGTGTGCAGTTCCCACCCTGCTTCTCTGGGAAGCAGAATTAATCACTTCCTCACTCTGGAGCTCTTTCTGTTAAATAAGGGACTAGATTTCATGATTATCAGGATTCTTCCAAACTCTAAAATCCTCTTTTCATGATGACAAGGTGGCATATAATTAAATTTTGTAGTATGTTAATGTAAATGCCAGAAAGTTGTGATTCCTTACCTTTCCCATCATAAGGGTCATGGCCAGCACTCCTGCAATTAAAAAAAAGAGAGATTAACAAAAGAAAAACACAATAAATGTATTTAATCAAAGTTTTATACAACATGAAAGACCCAAACACAGGGAAATGAAGACCCAAAGACATAATGAATAGAATCTTCTGCTTAGGTTCAGTGAAGAATGGGCAGCTGTGTAGGAATGTTGCTGTACAGTCTAATGGAAATAATCCAGAGGTGGGCACCCAGCAAGGCCTGTGTGTTCCAATTCCTCTTGGGCAATCTGGGTAGCATTTCTTCCTTCCAAGTATAAGGCAGGATTCCTCTGTAACAAGGGTCTTTATGACCTACAATCAGACAAGCTGGGTCAGAGAATTTCTTTACAGCAGCTCCTACACAGAAAGGCAGATAAGGTTAGAGTAATATTTCTAGGTGTTCTGGCTTGCTCTGAGAGCTAGGGATTCCAATTTCTAAAGCTCACATTGGGGAAGAGGAATTATAGTTTCTATGACTCACTTCAGAGAGGAAGGAGGGGAAGGAAGCAGGAGGGAAGGGGAAAGTCAGAGAGAGACTTTGCTTCTGAGGCCTCCAGTCTCCTTTAGTTCAAAGCACTTTGGTTGCCAAATCCCATACTTTGGGGTAACATTTTCTGAGCCACAACAATAATAATCAGTGTGGGAAGTCAGAGAATGGGGAGGATGTGAGAGCTGGAAAAGCAATGAAGGAAGGAAAGATGCCAACCGAAACCAGCTTTTACCACACGGCAAGGGCCTTTTTCTTTCATTTTATGCAGTTGTGAAACTCAGCATTTCAGAAAAACCATATCATTGCTTTAGTAAATACATCAAGCTGTTATTGTACTAAGGTTAAAAATAGTTCTCTTCTCTCCACCTTGTCCCTGAAAAGACCAATATACAAGGTATGACAATCAAGTTCATAAACTCATTGTAGAAAGAGTGGCACATACCTCATTGCTGAATATCACTACAGTCAATTTCGAAAGAAGCTATGCACCAACACCAGCTCCTAGTCCACCCTTAAAGCAATTTTGGTAGCCTTTTTCTGTAGTGATCATCAGAGCTGCTGTAATATGAAGTTCTGAAAATTAAGTTTGAGAACTTGCCATCATGCATTTACATTGGCAGTACTATATAAACAGCTCGGTAATATTTCATAACCTTGGTATATCAGCATCTCACAACTGTGTTCATGTTGATGTGTGGTGGTGTCTTGCTGAATGGCATTCATTATTATTGTTGTGCACTTTTGTGTGCCAAATGACAACAGCTCTATGGACACTCCAAAATGTTTTGAAGAGTGGACTAGGCACCAGTGTCAGGGCATAGCTTCCCAAGGGGAGTGCTTCAAAAGTGACTGTAGTGATATTCAGCAATGAGGTTTGTAGCACCTTTTCTAGGATGTTAGTGAACTTCACTGTCAGACTTCATATATTTAATTAAAGGGTAAAAGGCAGAGGGAATGTGAGGTATGACTTTTCCCCCTTTAGGCCAAATTTCTAACTTTGTTGTTCTTCCTAACAATGAGCTATCTAGGTCAAGCCATGCTCTGACCAGCCGGATAATAGAATTGGCTATTTGGTTGATTCCCAAAGAAGTCCAGTGCTTTTTCTCTGCACTTTATTGGCCCTGAAAAGAATGTGACTTCTCACTTGTACTCTGATTATCAGCAGGTAGAAGAATAAACCTAATGTTACAAATTTTCACCCTGCCAAGTGCTGCTCCAGATACCGATTCAGCTCAGAAGTGAAAGGAATAGTTTCCATTGTATGGAGCTATGGATTTATGAAAATTGCTTCCTTTGATAGGCAGCCAGGCATGAAGCAGCCTTCTGCTTCTATTTTCAGGAAAAATACTGAGGGGTAATGGTGTTAATAGAAGACATGGCTGTGTTTCTTTGATTTAGATTTCAGTGCTCCTGGAGCACAGAACAGTTCCTGTGATTGAAAACAGAAACCATAAAATGTATTCAACATTCTGTCTTTTGTAATTTCTTAAAGTACATGTTCCACATCAAGAATCTAGGATTGTGTTAGATATAGGAAGGAAATCTGAAACTCACATGGAGAGGTAAGTCGAGGTGTAAATGCTGCCATTTCACTCAGTTCTCTTGGAATTTATGGCAGGGGCTTAACATCCTTTTCATTAATCATAACTTAGACATAACAAAAGTTTTTTAGTCTTCCCATGAGAATTGAGAAGCCTAACATGCCACCAACCTTAAGTCTCATTTTTTGCCTCCACAAGGAACAGATTCTCAGTGGCATGAAGAAGCCTGGTCCAGACTAAATGCTACTAGCCAGGTGACTCTACTGAGAAGGTTGTTGAAAGGATCAGAAAAAGCCGGGGCCTCAAGTCAGAGGAAGTGCGAGGCCTGTGCCACCAATAGTATAAGGGAAGACAAATAGGTCACTTTGTATCTCTTGGTCATGACAGCTTCATCTGTGACATAAGTAGGGGAGAGCAGATGATTCTTGCAGGAGCTTCCCCTCTTCTTGACATCTCCCAGTATATTTTTTACAATTGATGAGCAAATATCAATTCACTGTTACTAATTAAAGTCCACAGTTTATATTAGGGATCACATTTGTGTTTTACATTCTCTAGATCAGAACATGTGCAGAATGACATATGTCCACCATTATTGGGCCATACAGAATAGTTTCCCTGTCCTAAAAAGCCTCTGTGCTCCACTTATTCATCCCTTCTTTCCCTTAAAAGCCCTTGAAAACAGTGATCTTTTTACTCTTTCTGTTATTTTGTCTTTTCAGAATATCTTATACTTAGAATATAGTTTGTTGCTTTTTCAGATTGGCTTCTTTCACTTAAAAGTATATATGTAAGTTTCTACAATGTCTTTCCACACCTTTGTTAGCTCACTTCCATTTATTACTGCATAATATTCCATTATCTGGATATACCAGATATTGAATATCTGCTTAATGAATTAAGTGAATACCTACTTAACCAATTTATTGAATACCTACTGTTGTTTTATTGAATTTAACTTTTGTCTGAATTTTCTGACTAGTTTTGATTAAATATTTCATCTACTACCTCATGTATGTACAGACCCTCTTGTCTTACATCAGAAGAAAAGATTATTTATCCAGTCAGCTGCCAAAGATCATCCTGGTTGCTTCCAAGTCTGGGAAATTATGGATCAAACTGTTATAAACATCTTTGTACAAGGATTTTTCTGTAAACATAAGTTTTTATCTCCTTCGGGTAAATAGCAAGGAGTTCAATTGCTGGATCATATGGTTAGAATATCTTCAGTTTTTCAAGAAACCTTTAAACTGTCTTCCAAAGTGGCTGTACTGTTTTGCATGCCCATCCATAATGAGTTAAGGAGTTTCTATTTACCCACATCCTCCCTAGCATTTAGGTGTTGTCAGAGTTTTGCATTTTAGCCATTCTAATCGGTGTGTAGTGGTACCTCATTGTTAATGTGATTTGCATTTCTCTGAGAACATATCTCAGAGATATGGAGCCTCTTTTTGTATACTTATTTGCTATTCTGTATATATTCTTGGGTGAGGTATCTGTTCAGATCTTTCACTATTTTTTTGGTTTTACTTTTTAAAATTTCAGAATATTGCAGGGGTACACACATTTTGGTTACATACTTCGCTTTTATACATTTTAAGTCAAAGTTATAAGTGTGTCCTTCATCCAGAATATATGCATTGCACGAGTTAGGCATGAATTTACCCTAATCCCTCTCTCCCTTCCCATCTATCTGATTTCTGTTGGGTTATACTTCCATATGTGAGTATAAATGTTGACTGATTAGTTCAAACTTAGTATTGAGTATATGTGGTGTTTATTTTTCTGTTCTTGCAATACTTCACTTTAGCAGAATGGTCTTTAGTTCTATTCAGGATGTTACTAAAGATACCAGTCTTTTTGATAAAATGTCTTTTTTTCCTTTGGGTAAATAACTGGTAGTGAGATAGCTGGATGTTTTAATTCTTTAAGGTATCTGCATACTAATATCCACAGACCTTGTACTAGTCTGCAGTCCTGCCAACAGTGAATGAGTGTTCCTTTTTCTCCATATCCACACTAGTATCTATGGCTTTGGGACTTTTTGATATGAGCCATTCTCACTGGAGTTAGTTAATATCTCTTTGTGTGTTATTTTTCCTCCCTGGAGTTAGGTGATATCTCATTGTAGTTTTGATTTGCATTTCCCTGATGATTAGAGATTGTTGAGAATGGCTTTGAATTCCTTAGTTCTTGGTTCCCAGAGTCAAAGAGTAGAGACCAGGACCCTTTTGGTGATGCATCAAACTCAGATGCACTCAGGTCATTCACCAAGCAGTCTGTATTATAAAGGCAGAAAAATAAGGCAAAGGCACATCCCAAAGGAAGGATGGATCTATCTCCATGAGTAGAGATGGCCTTTCTGTCTTAACTCATCTCTGCTTTTATGTTTATGGTTAATATCATAAACAGTGGAAGAAATATTCTTTATTTTTCTTAGAAAAAGTTGAGGGTTTCTTAGAACTCAGCATCCTCTCCATTTTTAACCTTATAGGGTAACTTCTGGGGCTTGCCATGGCAATTGTAAACTGTCATGACACTGGTGGGTGTGTTTTTTACCATGCTAATGAGGCTAAGTGGGATAAAAGTTCACCTTAGATTAGTTCTGTGCATGCTCCAAATCTAGAAAAGTCCTTAACCTCAAGTTTACTGATGTTGTGGGTTAAGTGCTAAATATTCATAGGTGTTCATTGGTGTCCTCAAGTTTCACTGGCCACCCCTTCTGTGGTGAGGAAGGTAAACTCCTCAGCCTGCACCAAGTTGTCAGCCTGCACTTGCTATCTGTCCTTAACAAGATTTTGAGCATTTTTTCATGTGCTTGTTGGCTATTAAACTACCTTTATATGAAAAATTTCTGTTCATGTCTTTTGCCCACTTTTTAATCAGTTGTTTGATTTTTTTCCTTGCTGATTTGTTCAAGTTCTTTGTAGATTCTGATTATCAACCCTTTATTGCATATATAGCATGCAAATATTTCTTCCCATTTTGTAGGTTGTCTATTTACTCTATTAATTGTGTCCTTGACTATGCAGAAACTTTTTTATTTGATTGGGTCATATTTGTTTATTTTTGTCGTTGCTATGTTTGCTTTTGCGGTCTTCTTTATTAATTCCTTCCTTAGGCTAATATCTATAAGAGTTTTTCTAATACTTTCATCTGAATTCTAAGTTTCATGCTTTAGGTTTAAGTTTTTATCCATAGTGAATTAAGTTTGGGGAGTAGTTGAGAGGTATGGATCATGTTTTGGTATTTTCCATATAACAATCCAGTTTTCCCAAAACCACTTATTGAACAGGTATTCTTTTCCCTAGTGTATGCTTTTGTCAGCTTTATCAAAGATCAGATGGGAATATGAGGATGGTTTCATCTCTGGGTTCTCCATTCTGATCTATAGGTCTATGTCTCTGTTTTTGTGCTAGCATTTGCTGTTTTGGTCACTATAGCCTTGTAGTGTAACTTGAAGTATGGTGAAGTGATGCCCACAATTTGTTACTATTTTTAATTTTTTTATTATTATTCTTACTATTTTTATTTTCTTATCTTTATTAGTTTTTATAAAATCAAGGTCATGTTAGCTTTGAGGGTCTTTTCTATTTCCATATAAAGTATTAATTTATTGAATACCTACGGTTGCTTTATTGAGTTAAACTTTTGTCTGAATTTTCTGACCAGTTTTGATTAAGTATTTCATCGACTAATCATGTATGTACAGACTCACTTGTCTAACAGTAGAAGATAATATTGCACAGCAATTTTTCTTGAGTCCCTTACATTTCTGCATGTCTTAAAAGCAGAAGAGACTGTTTTTTGTTCCAGACTATCTCTTCAAGGATGTTAAAATCACCTTCAGAAACAAAGAATAGACATGCTTATTGATCTTTACAACATGTTTGCATTCCCTGAGCTCAGGGTTCATCTCCTATAACACAGCTCACTGCAAGTGCACATATCCATCTAAGTCCATCCACATCACCCCCATGGGACTTGGGGCAAGAAGAATTAATATGCTGGTGCTTATTCTGCTTATTGTTCCATGAATAATAAAATCCCTTTTTTCTAACTCATGAGCCTCAGGTCTTCTGCCAACACCCATGAAACTTGTTGGTCCATGAATAATAAAATCCCTTTTCTCTGACCCATGAGTCTCAGGTCTTCTGCCAACACCCATGAAACTTCGCTTGAAAATAGCATACAATTTTAGACCTCTTATGGTTCTTGCCAGAAAGAATAGTATTGAATTAGGTGAATACTTTTGAAAATATGTGCTAAGAGACTATGAATGAGAAGAACTATTACAAAATATGCAATAAGAGGAGAGATAGGGAGTTACCTGGTGCAGGTGGAGGGTAATAGGATGAATACAGCTTCTGAAAAGCCACAGCTTGTCTGTGATGCCACATTACAGAAAGTCATTGCATTTTGCAAGTGTTTTCCATTTATGTTTTCTCACAGATGAAAGAATAATTAGAAGTTTAAGAATTTTAAAAGTAGGTAATTTTCTACAATTCTGCATCTTTAGCTTTTACTTTTCCAGCTATTGAAAATTTTAGGAGATCTGTACTTCTATGGACTAGCTAAATATATTTGTGTTATATTGTATTTTTTAGGGGAATTTGATGGGACTAAACCCACTGTTTAAGTGCCATAACCAAAGGCCATGTCATAGTAATTATAATCCTTAGAGTGTAGTTTTAAAACAGACCATTTTTTTAATTAAATCATAACTGTGTACATTAATGCAGTCATGGAGTTCAATGTGCTGGTTTTATATACAATTTGAAATACTTCCACCAAACTGGTTAACATAGCCTTCATGGAATTTTCTTAGATATTGTGTTAAGACAATTATATTCTACATTTAGTAGATTTAAATTATACCCTTGTAAAATGCACCATAGGTGTGCTCCCACCCATTACCCTCCATCCCCTCCCTCTCCTCTGTCCCCTTCTTCTTGGGTTATAGTTGGGTTATAGCTTTCATATGAAAATGTGGATGTTTATAAATTTGTTTCATAGTAGGGCTGAGTATATTGGATACTTTTTCTTCCATTCTTGAAATACTTTGCTAAGAAGATTATGTTCCAGTTCTATCCATGTAAACATGAAAGAGATAAAGTCCCCATCTTTTTAGGGCTGCATAATATTCTGTGGTGTACATATACCACAATTTATTGATCCATTCATGGGTCGATGGGCACATAGGCTTCTTCCATGACTTAGCAATTATGAATTGGGCTGAAATATACATTCTGGTACAAATATCTTTGTTATAATGTGATTTTTGGTCTTGTGGATACATAACTAGTAGAGGAATTGTAGGATCTGTTTTTAGATCCCTAAATGTTCTTGAAGCATCTTTCTAAAAGGAGTGTATTAATTTGTATTCCCACCAGCACTGCAGAAGTGTTCCCTTTGCTCCACATCCACACCAGCATCTCTGGTTTTGGAATTTTGTGATGTGGACTAATCTTACTGGAGTTAGATGATATCTCAAAGTGGTTTTGATTTGAATTTCTCTGATGATTAAGGATGATGAACATTTTTTCTTGTGTCTGTAGGCCATGCACCTGTCTTCCTCAGAGAATTTTCTCTTCAAGGCCCTTGCCTGCACTGAGATGGGATCACTTGTTCTTTTCCTACTAATACGTTTGAGTTCTCTGTGGATTCCAGTAATTAAACCTTTGTCAGAGACATAACCTGCAAATATCTTCTCCCATTCTGAAGGCTGTCTGCTTGCTTTACATACTGTGTTCTTGGCTGTGCAGAAGATTTCTAGGTTGATCAGACCCCAGGAATGTATTTTTGGTGTTGCTTCAATTGCCTGGGGGGTGCTCCTCATAAAGTATTTGCCCAGGCCAATTTCTTCAAGTGTTTTCCCTGCACTTTCTACTAGCATTTTTATAGTTTCATGTCTTAAGTTTAAATTTTTAATCCAGTGAGAGTCTGTCTTAGTTAATGGTGAAAGGTATAAATCCAGTTTCAGTCTTCTACAGGTTGCCAGCCAGTTCACACAGCACCATTTGTTAAATAGGGAGTCTTTTCCCCCACTGAATGTTTTTAATTGGCTTATCTAAGATGAAATAATGGTAAGTAGGTAGGTTCATCTCTTGGTTCTCCATTCAATCCCATAAATATACTTCTCTGTTTTTGTGCTAATACTTTCGATCACTATCAATTTATAGTATAGTCTGAGGTCTGGTAGTGTGATTCTTCCTGATTTGTTTTTATTTCTGAGTAATGTCTTGGCTATTCAAGGTTTTTTTCTGATTTCATATAAAACAAAGTATTATTTTTTGAATTGTCTTTAAAGTATGAAAGTG
>CAUYQV010188653.1:0-12049 GCA_963574575.1 Galagoides demidoff
ATTTTATTGGCTTGGCGCCCGTAGCACAGGGGTTACAGCGCCAGCTTCGCCACTTCGAACACTTTTGTTGCAATTGTTGTTTAGCCGGCCAGGACTGAGTTCAAAGTTGGCGAACTCAGCTAAACTATTGCAACAAAAAATGGCCAGGCATTGTGGCAAGCACCTGTAGTCTCAGCTACTTGGGAGGCTGAGGCAAGAGAATTGCTTAAGCCCAAGAATTGGAGGTTGCTGTGAGCTGTGAAGCCATGGCACTCTACCGAGAGCAAGAGCTTGAGGCTCTGTCTCTACAGCAACAACAAAAAAATGTTATTGAAACACACCCTACTCATTCTTTTATGTCCTGTCTATGCTGTTGTAGTGCTACAGCAGAGCTGGGGAGTTACAACAGAGACCGTATGACCTGCTGTACTGAGTGGAGTAGTGTCCCCCCAAATTCAAGTTCACTCAGAACCTCAGAATGTGACTATATTTGGAAATAGGGTCTTGGCCGATGTAATTAAGGTAATATGAGGGCAGACTAGATTAGGGTGGGTCCTAAATCCAATGACCAACCGGTAGGCTTATAAGAGGAGGGGACACAGATAAGGCAAAGGGAAGAAAGCCATGTGGCCATGGGGACTGAGACTGGAGTGAGCCAAAGAAGACAAAGAACAGCCAGCAACCACCGGCACCAGAAGCTACAAAAAGAGAAATGAAATGGTTTCTCCCTCAGAGGCTCCAGACAGAGAATAAATCTCCGTTGTTTTTGTTACAGCAGCCTAGAAACAAATACAAAATCTAAAATATCTGCCATTTTACAAAAAAAGTGTTGCTGACCTTTGGTGTGAAGGATTGTGTCCTGAGGGAAACTCACCTAGGACGGTACCCAGGCCAACCCAACCAGGGCAATAAAGTTTTAAAAGACTACAGAGAAATTATAGCAGAAAGCATTTTTTTTTTACCACACGTGCTCCTATTTAACTGACAGTTTTTCTTCCTCTCATAGAAATAAAGAACATTAATCACCTGTATAAATTGTTGGTCATAATATTATTACAATGCATTGCATAACTGTCACGCATTTCAGGAGCATCTCACCATTCTATTTTCTGTAAGTGTAACAGGAGGTTGGCATAGGACAGGCCCAGGATAAAGGGGCCGCGGAGGTGGTTAGCCAACTCTAAGTAAGAAACTGTCCACCCCTTTCCAGGTTCCAGGAAACACTGTTGCTGTCACTACAGTGTTCCAACAGCAGTACTTCAAACATCTTTAATCTCAGAGGCATTCAAAAACTCAATGCTGATTGATTCATTGAAACTTCATGCCCATTAATTGGTAAGATTTAAAGAAGATTCAGGTTTGGGGTCAACTTCCATTGTATTTGATAATAAGAATTTCCATTGTTGATGCTCTACTGGATATAAAAACACAAAATAGAAAGAATGAGATGCCCCTTACTCAATAACCACTTAATTTTTGTGTAATCTGAACTTATTTGACTCAAGACTAGATCTGTACTCTGTTGAACCAATTATTCAAGTATGAATGATGACACATAGCCAGTGAGAGGAAGATGTTAACACAGTGTGTGACTGTGATACAGAAACAGCCCTGATGCTGCTTCTGGAAGTCTCTGAAGCCTGCCCAGGGTACCAAACAACACAGAAGGAAAAGCATTTCAGTTAAGAACCAAATTATAATTTTCCTTGCATGCCGGAGAACTTCAAAGACTTTGCTGAATCTTACATCAACCACCATGATTTTTCAAAGTGCAGCTGGAGGTTCAAATTTGGTTTGATGAGCCCCTTGCTTCTTCTTGGCGAAGAACGAAACAAGACTGCCAACCAGGCAAGTTACACTCTGCAAAACTCCTTCCAAATGTTCTTTCGTAGAGCAGATATAGGTCAGCCAAAGAAGCTGCAAAGACTCCGTGAAAGGCTGGGGCTGCAGCACCCCGTGCCACTGGATCCCAGCAGCTCTCACGCCAGGTGTGGAGAAGAAAGGCTTGTCTGCTGGGGCTGAGCTGTGTCTCTGAGCAGCATGGAGAACAAGGAACAAACAGGAAAGATGTGGAGGCTTATGTGTAATAATATAAAATACTTGGCTTTCAAAATGCAACAACACAAAAGGAAAAACATTTCGGTTAAGAACCAAATTATAATTTTCGATTCTAAGAATTTCCATTGCTGGTGCTCTACTGGATATAAAAACACAATATAAGCTAATAAGAGGTCCCGTTCTCAATAACCATGCAATTTTTATGTAATTTGAATTTATTTGACACAAGACATTTATATTCTTACCAAACCAATTATTCAAGTAAAATGATGAAACAGCTAGTGAGAGGAAGATGGTAACGTAATGTGTAACTGCAATACAGAAATTAAGGTTTTCATTCAAAGTGTTCATATTCAGCCAGGCGTGGTGGCTCATACCTGTAATCCTAGCACTCTAGGAGGCAGAGGCAGGTTGATTGCCTGAGTTCACAGGTTCAAGACCAGCCCCAGCCAGAGGGAGACTCTGTCTCTAAAAATAGCTGGGCGTTACATCGGGCGCCTGTAGTCCCAGCTACTTAAGAGGCTGAGGCAAGAGAATCACTTGAGCCCAAGAGTTTGACCTATGACGCCATGACACACTTCCTAAGGTGACAAAGTAAGATTCTATCTCAAAAAAAAGGGGGGGTTCCTATTCAACTGGCTCATTAACAAGGTAGGAAGCTGTTCTGTAACAAGTGTCAGAATCCTTAGTTTACTCCTCCACCTTCTCAAGCAATGGACGACTTTCTCCACAGGCACCAAAAATTCAGATCATCTTCTTAATCAAGGAAAAAAAATCGGTCTTAATTTTATGTTCTTTGCTTGTTCAGCTGACCTCTTTCCCATACCCCCCAGCTCCCCTCATCTTTCACACTCCAGTCAATTCCCTTCCTAAATTTCTCCTATTTAGACCAACCCATGTTCTTATCATCTACCAAAGCCATTTTTGACTAGACGAGCATTTAAAGAGGCAGACTGCTCTATGAATTTCACTTTCTTTTCTTTTGGGTTTAGTTTATCCTGAATCATTTTTAAAACTGAACCTCTGGGCGTTTTATTACTAAAAATTGGCACTTATGAACATAAACTAATATGAACATAAAATTCATTGTAAGTTTACTTCACTTTTTAGCTTGACCTTCTAGTCAAGCTAAAGTCTTGACCTTCAAGTCTAATTAACTCCATTGATTTTGGCTGCTATATAAGGAGGCCCTCCTTGGTCTGGGTGACTTAAGAGCATAATTCGTCAATAAGCGTCTCTTATTTTCCCTTTATGGGCAGGAGGGCTTACACCTAGTATTCATGCTGCTTCCCGTTTTGTCATTTGGGGTTCAAACCCACCTCTGTAATAGCCACCACTAAAGGCAGGTTTGGGCAGACTCTGAAAACCTTGCTTCACTTGAGGCTCCATATGCTTCATGGCTTGCAAAACAATGGCCTGCAGATCCTGCAGCAGCAATGGTTAGTCCACACACTCCTGCTCTCCGTCCGTGGTCTGGCTCAACTCCCCCACCTCCACTGGGAGCAAGTATCATCCCAGCCAAAAGCCAAATTTCCATTTTTTTATTGTTAAATTTGGTATATCTAACGAGCATTTCGTTTGAGGTGCTACGCTTAAGGATGAGGGGGAAAAGGAACAGAGGTTAGTAAATACTTCGGGTGCTCCTTGTGCAATAGAATTGGTATATACACCACTAACTTTAAAGAAAGTGGCTGGAGACCTTTGGATATGCAAGGGACAGAACGCATCAAGCTTCCTCCTGACAAGCCACCTGTAGAAAGCGTTGTTAGAATGCATCATTAAGCCTGAATCTATATATTTTCTGCTTATAGTTTAAATTTTATTAAAATAAACTCGTTTTATTTACTGCAAAATTTATTTATTGAAGTTCATGACTTTATCCATCAAGTATCTAAAATAGTTGATGACAGAGTCACAGTATACTGATAATTGCTAAAACTATCATTATTTTCTCCAGCGTTAACAGTAAGCAAACAACTCTTTCCCTAACCACACTAAACAAAAGGCGGTGCTAAGTTTAATTAAAATAAAGTTATGCTTTTAAATCTGGAATGAAATATAAAACACATGACTGTGACAACCTTTTGTAATACTATTTTGTCACAAAGTTTGAAGTTAATATTGAAGACATTTTGCTGAAGTTTCAATTATGTGATGCCTTTAAGGAAATCATAGGTTAGAAATAAAATCCCCAGATTCCATCAAGATGAATATTACTCATTTTGAACGTAAATAGGATTTGAGAAATAAACTTATGAGTTTATTGTTCCAATTTCTTACGATTCCGAGATTTCTGAGATTATGGTATCTTTTCTTGGCCTAGACTCAAGATTCAACAAAAGGCTACCTTTTGAGAGAGAGAATGTTAAAACAAGACATGAAGAGCAAAAGCCGCCTCCCTGTGAGAAGATCACCAGTCGGAAGATTTGGTTTCTTACCTAAGTTCTGTTGCTGTCATTAACTGGTTGCCCTTAGGCAGATCGCTTAGCATTTCTGTCATTTCCTCATACTTGTGGCCCAGAGGGAGGTAACTCTCTTAAAAACAACGGAAAAGATAAAATGATAGATTATCGAGGAATAATTTGCATACCATATAATGAAGACAAGACTAAATTTTTACCTAAGGATGGAAAAGAGATCTGAATACAGAGGCACTGACTGGGTAAACTCAACATTATAAAGATACCAATTGAATGCAAATTGATCTATCGATTTAGTAGAGCCCCATTGAATATTCAGAGGAAAAAATGTTTCTAGAATGGAAAGTCTGATTCTAATTTTATCTGGAATAGTAAATAAGTAAGAACTCTGACCTAACTTCCTTCCTCCTTTTTTTTTTTTTCCCCTCCTCCTCTCCTCTCCTCTCCTCTTCCTCTCTTGTCTTCTCTTCTCTTTTCTTGACAAGATCTCACTCTGTCATCCAGGCTAGAATAGTGGCAAGATCACAGCTCACTGGAACCTCAAATTCCTGGCCTTAAGCCATCCTGCCACCTTAACCTTTCAAAGTGCTGGGATTACAGGCCTGAGCCACTACACTAAACCTGGCTAGAACTAACTTTTGTTTGTTTGTTTTTTTTTTTTTTTTTAGAGACAGAGTCTCACTTTGTCGCCCTGGGTAGAGTGCTGTGGCATCACACAGATCACAGCAACCTCAAACTCCTGGGCTTAGGTAATTCTCCTGCCTCAGCCGCCTGAATAGCAGGGACTATAGGCAGATGCCGCAATACCTGACTAATTTTTGTTGCAGTTTGGCGAGGGCCGGGTTTGAACCGCCACCACCCTTGGTATATGAGGCTGGCACCCTACCCACTAAGCCACAGGTACCACCCAAAATACTAACTTTTTAAGCAGAAGAACAATAAAAGAATGACTCCCCCTACCAGGTATCAAATATATCACAAAGTTCCTGTGATTAAACAAAAGTATATTGGTATAAGCAGAGAACTACAGTTCAGTAAAACATAAGATAGAATCCACTAACGGATCCATATTTTCACTGGAACTTCAATATTAATGGCAAATCAACTGTAAATGAGATTCCCTATCTCACATTATACTTCAAAATAAATCCCAATTGAATTAGTAATCAAACCATATTTTTTTAATTTCAGAATTGGCTTTATTTTCATCTTTCCTTTCAAATGTGATCTTTCTATCCACCTATCTATAAATATATTTGTATTATCTAAAAAAAGAAGCAACATTATTTATTCATATAGAATGCCTTTACAAATACCTGATTTAATTTGTAAGTGTCTTGAATGACAGGAAAACATGTTAACAACTTGGTACTAGAAAATAAAATATAGGCCAGGTCATGGTGGCCCACACCTATCATCTTAGTACTCTGAGAGGTCAAGGTGGGAGGACACCTTGAGGCTGGAAGTTCAATAACAACCTGAGCAAGAATGAGACCCAGTCTCTACTTAAAATAGAAAAGCTAGGGCAGCACCTGTGGCTCAAAGGAGTAGGGTGCCTGCCCCATATGCTGGAGGTGAAGGGTTCAAATCCAGCCCTGGCCAAAAAAACTGCAAAAAAAAAAAAAATAGAAAAACTAGCCAGGAGTGGTAGCAGGTACCTATAGTCCCAGGAAACTCAGGAGGCTGAGGCAGGAGGATCACTTGAGCCTCAGAGATCGAAGTTGCTATGAGCTACAAAAACACCACTGCATTATAGCCTGAGCAACAGAGAGAGATCTTTCTCAAGAAAAAAAAAAAAAAGGAAGAAGGAAAAAGAAAAGATAAAATAAAATATAAACAACTGGAAAGATTATTAAACTGATATTCTTGTTTGAGATGTGTATTTTAGAGGTCAATGGAAATTATATATTAATTTCGAAAGTAAATCTTTAGGGACAAGACTGTATTCCTGAGCACCATGTGACAGAATTTTATGTATACTCAGGGTAGGAGTTCATGTTTAATATTACAATAGTAACAAGTGCCATGACACTTTACTACGATGGTGCTTATGTTTCATAACCCTGAAATCTTAAGAAAGCTATGTTAAACATTGTGTCTTGTGAAGCACAAATTTCAACAAATTTCATGTGACAGGTAAATGCTTTGTAATCTCTGCTTAGTAGGATGAGCACAATAAAATGTTTGATCTTAAAAGATAGTAAAACTTTATCAAATAAGAAAATGAAGGAAATTCAGCCTATATCATACATGTATAAATACATACACAATGAAAATCAGTTGTACTAAAAGCAAATTTTAGTACAAATATGGTGTTACCTATGCAATTTATGGATTGTTAAGAGTTTAAAAAATAATTTAAGTTTCCAATTAGACTAGTAAAAATACCCAACACTCAAGAATTAAAATTGGCTGGGCACTGTGGTTCACACCTGCAATCCTAGCACCCTAGGAGGCCAAGACGGGAGGATCTCTTGAGCTCAGGAATTTGAGGCCAGCCTGAGCAAGAGTGAGACCCCCCATCTTTACTAATGGAAAACTCACCATGTGTGGTGGCAGGTTCCTGTAGATCCGGCTACTCCAGAAGCTGAGGCAGGAGGATCACTTGAACCCAGGAGTTTGAGGTTGCTGTGACCAAGGCTGATGCCATGGCACTTTACCTGGGGCAACAGACTGAGACTCCGTCTCAAAAAACAAACAAAAAATCCCATTAAAAACAGCAACAAACATGAAGAAAACACAAGAATATGTATGTACTCTTTAGGCAGGAAAGTAATTCCTGAACAAGATAGAAAATCCAGAGGCCATGAGAAACAACTGACAGCTCTAACTAAATGACACTTCAAACTTTTCTGCTCAGCAAAAGACATGACAGACTGGAAGGAAATATTTGCAACACAGAACAGAAAAGGATTATTTTCTATACTATGTAAAGATGAACTGGTTCCTTTGAGTCAATAATAAAAAGACAATCCAGTGTAACAAGGCAAAAGAATAAGAATGAGTAAAATAAGAAGAACTTGAACAACTGATAGTATGCAGTTTTGATAAGGATATGAGGAAAGGGGCATTTGTTTTTCTTTCTTTTTTGAGACAGAGTCTCACTAGGTCACCCTCAGTAGAGTGTCATAGCTTCACAGCTCACAGCAACATCCAACTCTTGGGCTAAAGCTATTCTCTTGCATCAGCCTCTCAGGTCGCTGGGACTACAGGTGTCCACCACAACGCCTGGCTATTTTTTGTTGCAATTCTCATTGCTGTTTAGCAGGCCCAGGCTGGGTTCAAACCCACCACTCTCAGTGTATGTGGCTGGTGCCACAACCACTGTGCTACGTGCACCATGCCAGAAAGGGTATTTTTAATCACTGTTCATCTAACTCTTAACAACCATAGTATTTTTGTGGGTCAATTTGGCAACATTCATCAATATGTTAAATATTGTACTCTTTGATGGAACAATAATACCTCTAACAAGCCATCCTACAAAAATATTTATACATGTGGACAATTATATCTGTGAATATTAATGAATATGAATAATAAAAGAGAGAAAAATTGAAAACAACCTAAATGTTCATCAATGAAAGAAATGACAACACATTTTACTATTTCCATATGAACAATGCAACACTATATGGTGATTAAAAACAATGAATATGTATTCCTAGGGGAACTCTTTACGATATAAAGTTCAAAAAGAGAAGTCTGAAAGCAGAATAATAGACTATAAGAATAATTTCATTCATCTCATTGGTAAAACACATGTAAAAGAAACACATGTTTCTTCTTTTGTGTAAGCAAGAAAGAAAATAGAAAAAAAGTCTAGAAAGATATACCACAACTTGTTACCAGGAACTAGACGAATTCCCAAGAAGTGGTAGTAAAAGGAAATTTTCTTTTTAGTTACTTTACATTCTCCTACCTTATTTGAAAAATCTTCAGCAAGAATGTATATTTTTTCATTCAAATTTTTTAATGGAAAAAGTAGGAGCTGAGTATGGTATTTTAATTTAGTTCCCGCCATAGGCACAACTAGTCTGTAACATGAAAAACCACAATTACAAAGTCCAGAGCTTTCCTTTGTTACATGACCATTTCTCTTTCTTAATTTTTTGCACTTGTGTAAATAACTATAGTTTCATAAAGTTTCAGCTAATTCAAAGGCACTGAATTTTTTTTTAGACTATCTTTCTGTGCTTCTTTAAGATATACAATGTATACAAAGTCAACTTTTAAAGCTGTTCTTAAATGTGAGGACCATCTAGAAGTCCATAATTTTTCTTAGAGGACACAGTGGCTCCAGAGGACTGACAGCTGTAGAGATAAGGGGATGCAGCCACACAAGGGGCAGACATCCCGGGAGCCAGTGATGTTGTTACGTCTGTGCACGGAGAACTCAAGCGGGGTATGATGCCTGATCTTCCAGGCAGTTGTAAGGCTGTTGAGGGCACTGGGAAACCCAGTTACCAGGCATTAGAGTCTACTTTCTGCTGGTTATTCATAGTGTAATCTAGAAAAAAAATCATTTCCCCTTTAAGATTAAGTAAAACAATGAATTCAAAAATGCTTTAGAAGTCATGAAATTGTTGTAAGACATTGCTTTATAATCCCAGCACTCTGGGAGGCCAAGGCAGGTAGACTGCCAGAGCTCAGGAGTTAAAGACCAGTCTGAGTCAGAGCAAGATCCTGCCTTTAAAAATAGCCGGGCGTTGTGGCCGGCGCCTGTAGTCCCAACTATTTGGGAGGCTGAGGCAACAGAATCGCTTAAACCTAAGAGTTTGAGGTTGCTGTGAGCTGTGTTGCCATGGTACTCTACTGATAGCTATATAGTGAGACTGTCTCAAAAAAAAAAAAAAAAGACACTGCTTTCTATCAGTATGGGAATGGTTGATCTCCCACAAATCAATCTGGTATTTCCACATCTAACCTTTTCCCTCTACGGGCTGAAGTCAAATTTGCTACCATTTAATGAAAACTTTCTCTATGCAGGTCCTTAGGATAAATCTCAAAACTGCTTTGAAAGGCAATACTCCTATTACCCCCATTTCTCAGATGAAAAAGATTAGGTACCTAGGCCCAAGTTACAAAGTCAGAAAATGGCAAAGCTTGACTGCTCAACACTAAGCTTATCTGATTCCCAAATTCTTAAGTGTTACTCCTTACAGAGCCCCACCCCACGGTGTGTGTATTCATGTTTCATATCTTTTAATGTGGACAATGATAATAATCACAATGAGGATTATAATTGTTATAAACTATGCCCTTCGAATGACTTATTTTCAAAACTGGAGAGGAAGCAAACCAACAAAAATAAAATTTACATAAATATAAAGAAATATTGTCCAAAGAAATCCAGTGTGCAAACAAATTATTAACAGATTGTTGCTAACAAGATTTTTAATTAACATTCAGGGAAAAAAAAAAAGAATGAGCAGGAAAGGGAGAGAACCTGAAGAAATCTCCTTTCTCTATGTGTGTTTTCTATGAGAAGCACGGTATTCAAAAACATGTAATGTAAATTTTTCAAATTGCTGTTTATCCCTAATAAACAGCAGGGAGGGCTGGCTCTTCTAGATAGAGAGCAGAGGAGATGTCCAAGAGAGAAGGTGGGGAAATGCCTACTTAAATTAAACAGTTCTGGCTTGTACAACATTTGAGGAAAACCATAGATTAAGAAAAGATAGCTATAAGAAAAGCAAACTGTGGGGATAGAGCATTTACTTCATTATGTAAAAGTCTAAACATTAATTAAGACTGACATTCATTAAGAACTATAATCCCACCTCCCTCAAGAGAGTGGCTGGCTTACTGGAATAAAAACACAGCTACTCATTTGGAATCACCAATTCTATTACAGGCTCTGTTGGGCTCGTGGTAATCCTCAGTCAGCTTCTCAGAACTCTTCTGGGAATTCCGCCCAAGGGAGAAGTCAAAAAAATGGGTTCACTACAAATCTTCACTTTATAAATGAGTCCTTTATGACCTTCTGCTGTTACATGTTCTTTCTAATTTCCTTTCACTTCTAAATCTATTCAGAGATTCTCACCCGCCTCCCCATTCCAAGATGGTAAGCTGGAAAAGAAACCCAGTCTTTACTGAGGACCTACTAAAAGCCGGGTCCTGAGCTACCTCATGTGCTACCTCAAAACGTTCATCGTATCTCCTACCTATTTACAGTCACATCCCAACAAGGAACATCTTAGAGAGCACACCTAAAAACAACAACATCTTACTTAGGTATCTCATTACGTGTTAAGGGTTCTTTAAGACAGGAATATTTGTTCATATTTTACAAAGGAAAAAACTTGAGCTTAGAGAACATAAGTCAACTGTGTAAGGTCACAACATAGCTACCAAATGTTTGAACCTGAAATTGAACCCATGTCCTCAAATAGTAGAGTTCTACTGCCCTACAGCTATTTCCCCCCAGAGTGGTCAATTCTCTCAAGACAAATACTGTATTAATTTCAGAAACAGCCAAAACCCACAATGAATAAACTTATATTTTGAAAGCTAGTTGAACACTGAAATGTTGAGTGCACCCGGGAGGTGTCTGTATTATGGAAGTGTCATCAAAGTGGGTGATATAATCTCTGATAACAGAAGTCATCTTCACAAAGTACAATTATAAAGTACTGAGACAGTTTCTTAGCTGGCTTATCAGGCCAGTCCCAAAGAAGAATGTTCCCCAAATCGATTTGAAGATTGATATTTGTCTGATGGGCATTATGTTAAAATGATAATTTCAAAGGATCTTCACTTGTTCCTGTGATTTCTGATGGAATGACGATGGAAATCAATAGTCTCAACGTCAGCTATTGCCCTATTTATGCACAGATATTCACTATGATGAAGAATTATATATATTTTTTCAAAAAATGACATAAAATTGCATTTTAGTATGTTTCATGAAATAACTCTAAGAGACTTATTGAGGACTCAATATTAATCAAGCATTGATGAAGCATTAAATGAAAAAATATGGCCCAAACATTACCATTAAGTATTTGCCTATATGGTATCAAACAATTTTGTTATGGTTCTCCCCTAGTAAACTGAATCAATCTTTGATTGTATTAATAAAAAAAAGTTAAAATGAAAATCCAATTCTTTACTGCTTGTTATTAGATGTTCTACAAACACCATAATTACAATAATATGGATATTATAAATGAGAAGTTGTAGGGTTTTTTTTTTTTTGGCCATTTGATGAAAAGAATATATAACTAGATGACGGGATAATTACTCCCTGTTTTATTCAATTAATGGCCATTTTATAGCATAAACTCACACTAAATATTCAGGACATTTAAAATCATAGTGGAAAAAAGGTTGGGGACTCCAGCTAAGGAAATTAAGTGTTAGGGTAAGAAAATAAAGTACTAAGAACGTGAACAAACATTCTTATCAAGAAAGAAAATTGGTCTTGTCTGCATAATCCTGAGGAAATAAGTGTCTATTATTTACCAGTTGCCATTGTCTCCTGGGAGGCACTTTGCCCCCGCTGATCCTCTGATGCAACTGCTGCTGCTGCTGAGTCAGACAAACATTAAGGACTGTAACAAGACATGAGTGTTCAAAGTCAGGGCTCT
>CAUYQV010188654.1:0-16201 GCA_963574575.1 Galagoides demidoff
GATGGCTGCAACCAAAAAATGGCCGGGCGTTGTGGCAGGTGCCTGTAGTCCCAGCTACTTGGGAGGCGGAGGCAGGAGACTCGCTTGAGCCCAGGAGTTGGAGGTTGCTATGAGCTGTGATGCCATGGCACTCTACCCAGGAGGACAGCTTGAGGCTCCGTCTCAAAAAAAAAAAAAATAAAAAAATAAAAATCCATTTGGTCTTATTTTTTGTTTTTCTGTAATTAAGACCATTTGCAAATAAGTAAGGATTGTCTGCAGACCCCACAGGATTTTTTCAAGGAGTCCATAAGGTCAAAACTATTTTTATAATAACACTTAGATGTTATTTGTCCCTTTTCACCTTTATGATGTTTGCACTGAGAGTGTGAAGCAGTGGTGGGGAAAGCTGTTGGCCCCTTGGTATGAATCAAGGCAGTGGTACCAACCATTACGCTGGTCATTGCATTCTTCATTGCTATGTGCTTACAGGAGAAAAAAAGGCAGTTTTACTGAGGAATGTCATGAGTGGCCTTCATGAAAAGTTAAACATTTATTTTCTTACAACCTGAAGCTGAGAGCAGGTCTTTTTAATATTGGATAATCTGTATGATAAAATAGGAGTTACACATAAAGCTCTTTAAAGTATGATGATTGACTTGAGAAAAAAACCCATGTGAGGTTGTTTGAATTGCAAATACCATTTTTATGTGAAAGAATCATTGACAGGCAATCTATATTTAATCATACTTAAGTATTTGGGAGACATTTTATCAAAAATGAACAAAGTGAACCTGTCACTTCAAGGGAAGGAATTTGACAGTAGATAAATTTCAGGTTTTAAAGTAAAAATTAGAATTTTGGAAGACACGTATCTCCCATTATAAACCTAACTGCTTCTTGGTACTTAAAGACTTTTCTGATAAGATTAGTGATGAAATTAATGAATGTGATTATTTGATGTTTTATGTATAATGAAATGTGTCAACATAACCCAATGAACCAATATTTTTCAAATAACCAGTGTATATGTGAATCATAAAACTTATGCCTAGGTAAAACATCTATTCAAATTACATGATAACATTAGTAGATTTTAATACAGTCAATTACAAAAAGCTTACTGCTACAATTTCAGATTCCACAGTGCAACTAACTTTTAAGAAACTACCAGTTATGGACAAAAAAGAAAAAGAAAACTCACTATTTGTATAGTTTTTATGTAGTATCAAGACTATTCAGTTATATGAAAAAGTTACTAAATAATCCTCCATTTTCCAAGTTATATACAAGTATAAAGCTCTTCTTTTGAGAAAGAGTCTCAAGCTGTCGCCCTGGGTAAAGTGCTGTGGCATCATAGCTCACAGCAACCTCTTACTCTTGGGCTCAAGAGATCCTCTTGCCTCAGTTTCTATTTTAGTAGAGACAGGGTCTTGCTTTTGCTCAGGCTGGTCTTGAACTTGTGAGCTCAAGCAGTCCAACCACCTTGGCCTCCCAGAGTGCTAGGATTACAGGTGTGAACACTGTGTCCAGCCTATGTATGAAACTTGTACACTTTAGCCAACACACCATTCTATAACTGATTGAATACAGGAGCATATATGAGGATCCAGCTGTCTTTGTTTAAATTAGATACTAAATAAGTTTGTAAAAATATAAAACAATGCCATCTTGTCATTAATTATAAAAATATAGCAAAATTTCACTTGAAAGTAACATGTTATGAAATGGATTTATTTATTTATTTATTTTTGAGACAGAACCTCAAGCTGTCCCCCTGGGTAGATGCTATGGCTTCCCTGCTCACAGCAACCTCCAACTCCTGGGCTCAAGCAAGTCTCCTGCCTCTGCCTCCCAAGTAGCTGGGACCACAGGCGCCTGCCACAACGCCTGGCTATTTTTTGGTTGTAGCCATTATTGTCGTTTGGCGGGCCCAGGCTGGATTCGAACCCACCACCTTAGGTATATGTGGCTGGTGCCTTAGCCGCTTGAGCCACAGGCGCCAAGCCAAAATGGATTTATTTTAAATGAATTAACATTTTAAAAATTTCTCAGTTTTAATTCTTCTTATGGTAAAATATCAATAGGTATAACCCCACATGAAGAAAACCTCTCTGGGATCTAAATCCCCCCCCTCCCTCCCAGACAGAGACTCACTCAGTCACCCTATGGTTGAGTGCTGTGGCATCATAGCTCACAGCATCCTCAAACTCTTGGGCTCAAGTGATTCTCTTGCCTTAGCCTCCTTAGTAGCTAGGACTACAGGCACCACAGTGCCTGGCTGTTTTTTAGAGACAGGGTCTCTCACTCTTTTTTTTTTTTTTTGGCAGTTTTTGGCCAGGGCTGGGTTTGAACCTGCCACTTAGAGCACTACTCCTTTGAGCCACAGGCGCCGCCCAGGGTCTTTCACTCTTGCTCAGGCTGGTCTTGAACTTCTGAGCTCAAGCAATCTGCCCACCTTGGCCTCCCAGAATGTTAGGATTGAAGGCATGAGCCATTTCGTCAGCCCAATCTCAATTGTTTTTTTGTTTTGTTTTTTTTGAGACAGATTCTCATATGTTGCTCTTGGTAGAGTACCTTGGCGTCACAGCTCATAGCAACCTCAAACTCTCGGGCTCAAGTGATTCTCTTGCTTTAGCCTCCCAAATAGCTGGGACTATAGGCACCCGCCACAATGCTTGGCTATTTTTTTGGTGTAGTTGTCATTGTTTAGCTGGCTGGGGCTGGGTTCCAACCTGCCAGCCATGGTGCATGTGGTTGGCGCTGTAACCACAGTGCTACAAGCACTGAGCCCGATCTTAGTCATTTTTAAGAGTGTAAATGGGCTCGGTGCCCATAGCACCATGGTTATGGCACCAGCCACATAACACTGAGGGTGGCGGGTTCAAACCCAGCCTGGACCAGCTAAACAACTGCAACAACAACAAAAATAGCTAGGCGTTGTGGCAGGCGCCAGTAGTCCCAGCTACTTGAGAGGCTGAGGCAAGAGAATCGCTTAAGCCCAAGAGTTTGAGGTTACTGTAAGCTGTGACGCCATGGCACTCTACCAAGGGCAACTTAATGAGACTCTGTCTAAAAAATAAATAAATAAAGACTGTAAACGGATCCCGGGACCAAAAAAGTGAGAACTGCTCCCATAATGAAACAGGGAGCCCAGCACAGTGAGGAATGGTAGTATCAGAAATGACTCAGTATCTTATGGTCTGGGTGCTATTGTGAGGTGAGTTTTTGTTATTGTTTTGTTTGATTCTTAAATTGTTTTTCTGTGACCAAATCTCAGGGCTTGGCAGACTATTTCAGTAAAGGGCAAAATAGTAAATATTTTAGGCTTAGCGGGCAAAGAGGCAAAATTGAGTAAATTATGTAGGTACTCACATAATATGAGCACAAATTTCCTCATTTTTTTAAATTGATGAAATATACAATAGAATAACAATCTTTCGTACCACAGGTCTACTAAATAGAAGAGTAGAATTCTTTTGGAGGAGAGGGATGCATTTTGATACTTGGGGTTCATAGTTAGTATTTCCTATCGTCACATCAGTCGTAAATGTTCATCTGTAAAAACTGCTTTTATGGCTTGTACAGAAATTTGCAGTGGGCTTGATTTAGCCCACAGGCAGTGGTTTGCCTATCGATGATCTGTCTAATCACTGAAGGGCTGTTTTTGCCAAGGAGTAAATCTAGATTGAGAGCATCAGTACAAATGAACTAGTAAAAGTTGGCGTACTTCTTTTCAGGAGCTGTTGTGTTTTTGCCAAGTTTATTTCTATATCCTACAGAAAAGTGAAAGCTTCCGACTTCCTTTTTATATGCTTAGTAAAATCCTGCTTGTTAATCTGCTACTTGCTGATAATTTATTACCTGCCCAGCACTATACCACTTACTATAATTCAGATCAAAGTATAGTATATATAGTATAGTATAGTATAGCCTTCATGGCACTTACTGTCCAGTTGATGAGACCCAAAACTTTAAGAATTAGGGAAAAACAAAATATTATTATATAATTAGGCACTAAAATGTGTATGTTAAAAGCAGTAATAAACGTTCCACCAAAAAAAAGGTCATGCAAGTAGGAATAGTTGAAAGACCTTTCTTGGAGATGAGATGTGAGCTGTGCCTAGAAAGAGTGCAAAGAGGCTCTGCGCCTATAGCTCAGCAGCTAGGGTGCCGGCCATGTACACCAGAGCTCATGGGTTCATATCCAGCCTGGGTCTGCCAAACAGTAATGACAACTACAACCAAAAAATAGCCAAGCACTGTGGCAGGCGCCTGTAGTACCAGCTCCTTGGGAGGCTGAGGCAAGAGAATCGCTTAAGCCCAAGAGTTTGAGGTTGCTGTGAGCTGTGACACCATAGCGCTCCACCCAGGGCAACAAATTGAGACTCTGTTGCAAAAAAAACCCCCCAAAAACCCAAAACAAACAAACAAAAAACCCCCAGCTACTCCGGGAGGCTGAGGCAAGAGAATTGCCTAAGCCCAAGAGCTGGAGGTTGCTGTGAGCTGTGATGCCCCACCACTCTACCAAGGGCAATAAAGTGAGACTCTGTCTCTAAAAGAAAAAAAAAGATATTGCAAAGAAATAGAATACAGTTCAGCTACTTGTAGGGTGTTGTATTTTACTATTCCCTGCAAGTAACCTGAAGTTCCATGCTATCTAGTAGAAATGCAGTGCATTTATGTAATTTTTTATTTATTTCTTTTTTTTGAAACAGTGTCTCACTATGTTGCCCTTGTAGATTGCTGTGGCATCACAGCTCACAGTAACCTCAAACTCTTGGGCTTAAGCAATTCTCTTGCCTCAGCCTCCCAAGTAGTTGGGACTGTAGGCGCTGGCCACAATGCCTGAACTTTTTTTGTTGTTGTTGCAGTTGTTTAGTTGGCCTGGGCCACGTTTGAACCGTCTATCCTCAGTTTATGTGGCTGGCGCTGTAACCACTGTGCTACGGGTGTTGAGCCTTATATGTAATTTTAAATTTTCTAGTAAACATATTAAAAAAGTAAAAATAAACACATAAAACTAACTTTAGTAATAAATTACTTAACCCAATATGTATAAAATGTTAAAGCAAGTAATTCATATAAGTACTATTGAGATATTTTTCATACTAAGTCTTCAGGTGCTTTTTTTTTTTAAATTATTTTTTATGTTTTTATTGAGACAGAGTCTCACTTTGTGGCCCTTGGTAGAGTACCATGGCATGATAGCTCATAGCAACCTCCAACTCTTGGGCTTAAGCAATTCTCTTGCCTCAGCCTCCCAAGTAGCTGGGACTATAGGTGCCTGCCACAACATCTGGCTCTTTTTTTGTAGAGAGGAGTCTCACTCTGGCTTAGACTGGTCTCAAACCTCTGAGCTCAGGGCAATCCACCCTCTTTAGCTTCCCAGAGTGCTAGGATTATAGGCGTGAGCCACCATGTCAGGCCTGCTTTTTTTTTTTTTTTTTTTGAGATATTGTCTCAGTTTGTCACCCTTGGTAGAGTGCTGTGGCATTACATTTTACATTTCACAGCAACCTCAAACTCTTGGGCTCAAAGAGCTTGTCTTGCCTCAGCCTCCCTGGTAGCTAGGTGTACAGGTGCCCACAACAACACCCAGCTATTTTTTTTTTTTTTTTTTGAGACGGAGCCTCAAGCTATCCCCCTGGGTAGAGTGCCATGGCATCACAGCTCATAGCAACCTCCAACTCCTGGGCTCAAGCGAGTCTCCTGTCTCTGCTTCCCAAGTAGCTGGGACCACAGGCGCCCGCCACAACGCCTGGCCATTTTTTTTTTTTTTTTTGGTTGCAGCCATCATTGTTGTTTGGCGGGCCCGGGCTGGGGATTTGAACCCACCACCTTAGGTGTATGTGGCTGGCACCTTAGCTGATTGAGCCACAGGTGCCGAGCCAGGAAAATTATAATTCTTATACATTTATAGAATTATAATTCTCATACATTTATAGAAGTAAAATGACTTCTTTATATCAGTATTTTCATATTTAGAGGAAGGTAAGTTAAATCCAAGAAAAAGTTAAAAGGAGATGCAGAATTATAGATATTGACATACTATTTTAATTACAATAGTGATTAAGAAAATGGAAAATAGTATCCTTCACATCAATATTTTGAATAAGTAATATACATTCATACATTTAAAATGAAATCTCTGGAAGAATATTCATAACATGAATCAGAATTTATCTCAAGAGTGTAGGATAAGAAACAATCTTTCTTTTATTTTACTTAACATTTTAAATACTAATTTATCTGGGATGAACAGTCATTTAAAAATATGAAAATATTTTAAATTAGTAGGATGCTAAGTTTTTTTAAATGTAACTGATTATGTGATATGTCTCTCTAATTTTAAATGTTTCTATATAATACCCAAAATATTTCACACAGTTCCTCTATTTTAGTCAATTGGATTTAGTAATGAGTTGTTTTAAGCTAAGTGACGTCGTAAGGCAATACCTTATCTCAAAAGCGAATATTAAGTGAATATAAATTAAATATATTGAATGGTAATGAAGTGCATTTTAACATTAGAAATGTCACTTGATATCAAAAAATCCAAATTAATAAAACTAAATATATAGCTTCAACATATTAGATCCTCATATTCAAAATATCACACATGTCATGCCAACAAAAAACTATTTGATTCATTGTTCACTTTGGTGCCTTTAATAATCTTGCGAGTTAATTATTGAGATGAGAAAACTGAAGCTTTATGACTTGCATACCATGTACCTGGGGTCTAAGCTGGATAGTTCTGATACATACGACCATTCTTTTAACTTATACATTACAATACCTGTGTTCATATTAGGTAAGAAATATTACTCATAAAAAATGATTGCTTTGATTTTAAAATATTAATTAAATATTACTCATAAAAATGATTGCTTTGATTTTTTAATTGACATGATTGATTTGGATAATTAGGCATTATGAGATTCTGTTTTATTATGCTGTAGGAGAGGCAAAACTTTACCTTTATCTTCTTGAGATCTTCAACTGGTCCTAAGTATTAAATTTGACACAAAACAGATAAACAGAAGAAAAGCATACAGATTTATTCTAACTGTACACGGAAGTCCTCATAAGTAAATGAGGACCCAGAGAAATGTCAAAACTCAAATCCTTGCACAGTAGGTTGAACAAAGAATGGCAATAAAGGAAAAATAACGAACATGTATGGGGAGGCAAAGGAAGATAAGATTTATTTTACCATAGTGAGTTTGTACATATTTTTCTCAGCCTTCACCTTTGTCTCTAGTGACAAGGATATTTCTTTTCTTCTGTTACAAAGGAGGCAACTTTCACAGAAGCCTTTTCTCTCCTACCTCTGGTGATGGAATGTTTCTTTTCTTCTAGTATAGGGAGAAAGGGGGAGGTCAGAGTCCCTTTTGTATCTTCTGTTTTTCAAGTGTCTTTAGTTCAAAGTAATTGTTATGTCAAAATGGCATTTTTTTTTTTTGAATGGCATATTGTGCCACACTTAACTGCTCACTTTAAGTTGCACGACAGAGATAAGGAGTGGTGGCTCATGGCTGTAATTCTAGCACTCTGAGAGGCTGGGGTGGGAGGATTGACTGACCTCAGGAGTTCAAGACCAACCTGAGCAAAAGTAAGACCCCCCCCACCTCATCCGACCACCCCCATCTACTATAAGTAGAAAAAATGGACCTTGTGGCAAGTGCTAATAGTCTCAGCTACTCAGGAGGCTGAGGCAGGAGGATTGCTTGAACCTAGAAGTTTGAGGTTGCTGTGATGGAGGCTGATGCCATGACACTCTAGCCTGAGCAAAAGAGTGATACTCTGCCTCAATATAAATAAATGAATAAAATTAAATCACATGCTGACAGATATCCAAAAGTTTTAGATTTCAAAGGAAATTTTTATGATTTTAAAAAATTATCTACCATAGATTAGTTAATGTTATTGATCATCACAGAACAGTCATTTTTATACTGTATTGTTTGAATAGTGAATTTTAAGAGAATTATAAATAATCATTATAACTCTAAAACAATATTTATATGAGCCAGGCATTGTTTTAAGCAAGTTGAATACATAAACATATTCAATTTTAAAACTATATTATAAGGTTGATACTATTAATATCTGAAACTTTTAGACCTAGAAACTGACATGTGGATAAATAAGGTCACACTCCTCATAGGTGACAAAGTGAAAATGGGGCCCAGATAATGAGTCTGGAAGCCACGCTCTTAGCCATTTTTTAAATAGCTTTTTTGATTCAATCAAAATGATTCAGTCTTAAAATCCAACAGATAGTATCAGAATGTTTAAAATGAGAACGTTCATTTGGATATGATGTGGTTAATATGAGGTGACTTCGACTCAGTCACAGAACAGTAAAAATGGATCATAGAAATTAATTTCATGAACATGCCTAGAACTCAATATTTATTTTGCCACCATATGTAAGTTGGAAGTGTTACAAAAAGAATCACATTGAGGTATATAAAGCTTGTAAGAAAAAACAATGGTGAGAAGTGAGTGTATACACAGACGTGATTAGAAAAGAGATGGGTATTTGGCCAGAAAACAGTGACAAAACAGAACATGTTGTGGTGAAAGTCTAATAATTCATCTTTTGTCTTTCAGCTATTCAGAATTTTCTAACATAAATGAGTTGGATATATGGACTTATTTTAAGAAAATCATTTAAATTATGTCTAATGGCAAAATGCTTTATCCACAAGTTCTGACTGAAAAATACCAAAACTTATATTCATCCCTGAAATCCCACTGAAGGACTCAAATATACAGATTGTATTTTATGGAATTCAGTAATTGAGAAACAAGTTTAAGTTCATGTAGCCCACTGGAGCATGTGGAGATAAATTCCCTTTCCGGAGATCACATGCTCAGAAGCTAAATCAGGATACCGCCAATTATTGTGGCCTCAGAAATTCTTTTTAAACACCTCATGTTCAGTTCCGATGTGGTATTCATTGTTAAGCAGTGAAACAAAAAGTACACATTTATATTGTGCCTCAAACTAATTTTTAGCAAAGCCTCATTTCATATTAAAAAAAACTATTTATAAATCACACATTTATATATTAACATAGAAAAATCCTACACTGACATGTTGCCAAATGGAGAAATTAAACATATAAACATAAGGAAGTAGAATGAACTGTGAGAACTTCCCCCTCATTTGCATATTCTTTTCTTTGAACTTGAACCTAAGCTGTAATATATCTGAATGGAATCCGGCAGGGCTAAAAGTATGTGAAGATTTGCATTTCAGTTCCCTAAAATAGAAGTTAGAGAAGTTGTGCTAAATTTCTAGTTAACTCTTCAAGCTAGGGGATAAGAGACCTAAAAATATCAGAAAATTAGATTAGCATTCTTAGGGTTTTTTAAAACTGTTCTAAAATCTCACACGAAAGAAAACTTTATGGGTGTCAGTAGCAAAATGCAAAGGACACAAACTCTAACACAGATAGACAGGTGCACTGCAAGGTGAAAACAAGCCACATTGTTCTATTTTACATGGTTCTTATCTGCCAACTTAACTGACTTAACCAGGTACACATACTTTAAAAACATCAAAGGCAGGTAAACATGCTATATATTAAGAACTATAATTGCTGTTCCTAAAATCTCTCAAGAGTTTTATTTTCTGAAAAGCTATTATCTCAGGAATGAAGATAATGTGTCTTCACTACATTAACATTACTTTAATAGAAAATTCCTAGAACATATCTGCATTAGTTTTTAACTTACTGCTATCTAATTTTTAAACTTTTTTCCTCCTAGAGCCAAGATTCTCAAAGCTCTGTGAATAAAAAGAAATACTTTGCATCCACACAAGTACATTGAGAGTATTTTAAGAGAGGAATGTCTCAGTACTCAATGGATTAGGCAGATGTCCCTTACATCAAAATTCAAGAGAGTCCTCCTGGAAAGTGTTTTATTTAATGACAAAAAATAGTTTGGGGGTTTCTGTTTGTTTGTTATTGTAGATTTCTTTGTATCTAATAACACGGAGGCTCTATAAAGTTTCATACGGGATTCTTTACTAACTATAGTGTTTATCTCTTCTCATTTGTAGCCTAGAGAAGCCAATTCTACACAGATGCCCCTCAGCTTACAAGGAGGTATGTCCAGAGAAAACTTGTTAAGTTGAAAATATGGTAAATCAAAAATGCATTTAATACACCTAACCTAACAAACATTACAACTTAGCCTAGCCAACCTTAAATGCGCTCAGAATACTTAACATTAGTTGGACAAAATTCCCTAGCCCTCGGTCTGTTTTCTGGTACGGCGTTGAATATGAATACGTAATTTGGTGTACACTGTATTGAAAATGAAAACCAGAATACTGGCATGAGTGCCCAAAGTATGCTTTCTATTGAATGCATAGTGCTTTTCCAACACGGTTAAGTCAACAATCTTAAATCAAACCAGTGCATCAGGCACCATCCGCGTTAAAGTGAATTGTGAAGGCTGCCATTTACCACTATCACTAGCTTCATCACTAGTTTTCTATTTTGATTTTGTAACACATGTGCCTACATGAGAAATCTAAAACTAAAAATCTGACATCTAACCACCCTGAGTAAACAATTTAGATGGTCAATTGGAAGCACATATATCTTGGGTCTTCATTCTCCATTTGGTTCCGAGATTCAACTTTTTGTCCTGCTCTGTGCTCTGGGAAGGCTGACTTCTCTGCATTGCCTCATACATATTCCTTGTTCTCTAGAGAAATTCAGGGGATATTGGAAGGCAGGAGAAGAAAGAAGTCAGATATTTAGTCCCCTCTCCCCCCATACCCTGATGCTGTCGAGGGTCTAATACTAGTACTCTTGTATTAGTGCTCTTGCTCTAATACTAGTTGTTAGAGCTCTATTACTAGTGCTCTTGACTAGTGCTCTTGTTAAGATATACCCTTTCTAGCTCCAGTTCTTCTCCATTTACTTTCTTTGGCTCTTTGTTGGTCTAGAACTGATAAACAGTGTCTTGTTAGTGCTAATTCTCTCGTGCTTCTCCATACTCCATTAGCTCCCCCAACTCTGCCCATACTTCTGTTAAAAGCCTCCTTATTAAATGCTCGTTGGCTGTACCCTTTTGAGACTGCTATTATTTTCCTGCCAATATCCTGAGTAACACGCTGTCTTTGGGGGGAGAAGCTTATAATTAATATTTCAAAAACATGAATATTTAAGGAAAAAGAAAAAATACAGTAAGACCGTAGTATCTTACTCAGCTTAACCAAGACCCCTCCAGAATAGCTTTGTCCTTCATGATCACAAAATCTGGTTTTTAGACCTCAGACCTGGTTCAAAGGCTTTTGAAAAAATACGTCTCTCAATAAGTCTAATGTAATTTCTCATGTTAGTTCACAGTTACTTTGTCTTTTCCCATTTTAAACACCCATTGCTCAAAATCCTTTGTTTATTAGTGAGTAATAAAATAGCCCTGGGGAAATTTAAACCTATCTCTAATTTTTAAGATGAAAAATAAATGGACTCAAAAAAATAAAATAAAAGTAAAAAAAAAAAACTGCACTTAAATTAGGTATTTTCATTTATTATACTAAACACCTTGAACAGAATTGTCTCAACACTAATGTAATTCTTTAGACAATATTGCCAAAAAAAGGTTCATGTTTTCATTCACTTTTTAGCAGGTGAATGAAGATATATAACAAATGGGTGGTGCCTGTGATTCAAAGGAGTAGGGCACCGGCCCCATATGCTGGAGGTGGTGGGTTCAAACCCAGCCCCGGCCAAACTCTACAAAAAAAAAAAAAAAAAAAAAAAAAAAAGAAAGAAAAAGAAAATATATTACAATAAAGTTGTGTAACTTTACTGACCTTTCTTTTATAAAACTGTTAAATTCAAATTTTTCATTTCATAGTGAAACTGCTACCCATCATTGGTCTTGACAGGTTTTTAGCAGATTGTAAACCTGCAGATTTACTGGGACAACTGCTTTTTCTTAGTTGTTTTTCTCAATCACTTAATACGGACGTTTCTTAATTAAGAAACAGTGTTGTCATAAGTTTCCCAGAAGCAGTTCTGACACCAAAATTGTACAGTAAATGTCATGGACATCCTTCCCAAGGCATTCAGAGATATCCGTCTCCTTGCCTTGTTATCACCTTCCGCACACTTTGCATCAAGTAGCTTTTAATTTTCTGGCCACAGCGTAACTTAAAGAAGTGTAGAAAGTTAATGAGAGATTATTTGAAGTCTAGAGCAATGGGAAAGTGCTGTATTATTGAAGCAAGGGATGTTTTAAAATATTACAATTATCTGAGCACTTATTGCAATTCCATGAACTCCCCAAAGTTAATAGATTTTATTAGACCCTTCTCAGAAGTCATGCTTTGTGGCATTTGCTCTTATTTAGTGGCCTGGCAGAAAGTTCCAGCTGAAGTCAAGGTCACCTTCTCTTCCAAAGTTGGTATAATTAGTATCAATTCGGTGTTTCACCAAGCTTATACAGGAAGTTATTAACTGTGTTTCATGTGGAGTGTCAAAGCAGCAAGGGCAGTGCCAGCAATCTTTTCAGCTTCAAAGGCACAGCTCATAAATTTAATTCACTGGTTAGTAAGAAAGATACAACCAGTTTAGTTTATTAATGATTTTTAAAATAATTTTAGAGATGTTCTGGAAGTATATTTATTCATATATGTAGGACATGCATTTAAAATACAAAAAGGACTAGTATCCCAATAATACATGTAACTCACTTTAGTCTCAATATTTTATGAGATGCTTTCTGAAATTATTAAAAATGTTTATTATTTATGCAAATGTTCACATTATATAGAAATGAATTTAAAAAAATGATTCAAGAAAACGACATGTACTCTACTAAGCAACATGTTTTTCTTTCTTAGAGATTGTTTGCAGGAAACCTGTAACATATTCTTAGATTATATGAAATCTACAATAACTATTATAAAAGCAATTAAGATACTCCCAAATGTATAGAAGTGAAACGAAACTGTATCAGTCGATCTATTTACTAAAAAGACATGTAAACCAAAGGCACAGAGATTTCTGCTTCAATTGATGTAAGCCAAAGAAGTAGCAAGCTTAAAATGAAACTCTTAAAACTGTTTGATGTTTTAAATTATATAAGCCACAAGAGTGCCCTTAGAAAATAGAGCATAAATATTAAATGTTCTTCTTCCCTAATAAGTGGTATTGGAAAGAAAATATGAATGCAAGCTTTTCCTGCATATTTCCCAAATGCTGAAAATAAATAAGTAAATATTTAATATTGGAAACTCTGCCAGAGTTCAACTTCACACAAGTCCAAGATAAATACTCTATTTAGTTTTGGAGGTAGTTATATATTACCAACAATACGTTTTCCTATTTCAAATAAAGTCTACTGAAATAGAATCATTTTAGCATTCTGTGCTAATGTGGAATACTGTAACTTGACACATTGCAATTACTCAAATGTTTAGGCCCATAGCTAACTAAAAAAACCTAGACCCCCAGTCCGCACTCCTACCCACACCAGCCTGCAGCCACTCCATGACATTAACAACAAGCTACTTGCAGAAAAGTTGAATACTCCTTCAGCTATGCAGCATACATGTTGCTGGTTGCGTCTAGGTAAACATATATTTTTTTTATGAATTATGCCTCATATATTTAACTTTAAAACCGAGTCAACCTCATATAATAATTATTGTTTTCTTAAAAGACAAATGGAAATGTAGCTACATTTATAGGCTAAATGTAGAATTTAATATTTTTGCAGATAAGCATGTTTTTCTATATGGACCATCTGGATACTGAATTATTACTTAATTTTTGTCAAATAAAAAAACCCCAACATATTGACAATTAATTTTTAAAAGCTCGCAATGCTGTGAAAATTGTGTTTTATTACCAACAATAAAAGCAGAAAGATTTTTAATAGCTAAACACTCATAATAAAAGCTCATAAACAACTTCTCGATTTGCACACTTTGGGACTTAAGTGTGTCAAGATGATATATTCTACCAGTCCAAATGGTCTATTTGAGTACGTTTATCGTGACTAACTCAGAACTATGATGACTTTGCTCCATTCATTCCTTCTCCATGCTGAATTTCTTTTTCTTTTATTTTGATAAATGTTTCTTTATGGTTTTGTGTTCTTCTTTTATTTTTTTTTTGAAATATCTAAACTAAAAAGGAAAAAGAAGAACACATTGAAAAGCTCAATAAAAATTAAACAAAGGAAGGCTGGATTTTCTTTTGATATAAAGGAGCTAAAGAATAGAAGTATAGGCCAAATCATCATTGCTTTTTAACTAGATTAAATAAATACTTTAGACAAGAGTTTGAAATTTACATAAGTCATATTGTGTTTACTTTCTTTTATTTTGAAGTCAGGGACATGAAGCAATTGAGGTGAAATCTGCACACAAATAATATTCTTTCATTTCACATTTTAAGCAACTCTGGGCTTATTAAATATGCCCACATTGCACATGAGTAGAATTTGACAATTGATCTCAGTTTTTCTATGCTGACACAAAGCAAATTTTACTTTCATTTAATATAACTCAACATTGCATATATAATTTTTTTACAAGTCATTAATATTGCCTCACATTTATTAAGTTTTTTCAAAAGTTAATCTTTGAAAAATTAATCAATATAATCAGTTAGGATTATACTGATACAAAGATGTTCCTAACTTCGTAGACATTTAAATTAGTATTATGATTCACATGATTTAAAAATACAGTGGCTTATGGGCTAAAAATTATGGACCTATAATTTCTCAACTGCAACTATGTTTATTCTAGATGGGTGATAAAATTTATTCTATGACACATGAGTAGTTTAAAATATTTCACTTAAAGTTACCTTTTAAAACATGTCCCATAAAATTAATGCTATGGTAAGACTGTGTGTCCTCCTTAAAATTCACATTTTGAAATTCTAACCCCCACAATGATATATTAGAAGGTAGGACATTTGGGAGTGATTAGATTACAAAGTGGATCCCATTTAAATATGATCTGTACTCTTATAAAAATGGGCCCAGAGATTAACTTTGACCCACAATGTCAGAATACAGGAAGAAATTTTCCTCTATGAGGAACAGATCCTCACCAGGCACTGTGCCTTGATCTTGGACTACACAGCCTTCAGAACTATGAGAAACAAACATGATTTAATAGCCACATAGTTTTTGACATTTTGTTTTAGCAGCCCAAACAGATCAAGAAAATAAATGAAAGATTCAACTGTGAAGAATTAAGTATACGTCTATACATCTTTAAATCTTGTGAGTTTCATTACAATTACTCTGGTTTTAGATAGTTTGATAATCTTTGATTTCTTAAATTAAAAAAATTATTTATTTTTTGTTGTCCTATTTTCAACTAAAATTGCATTGTAATTATCTTCATTATAATTAACAAATTTGATAAAATTATCAGATAAATAATAATTATATCATCTCAGAAACTGATATAAAACCAAATCAGTATGGTTTGTTAATCAACAACTACTGTATTTGAATTTTTGTATGGATTGTGTAAATACTTTAATCACTATTTTTAGGAATGTTCTCCTGTTGGATATATTGAAACGTATGATGTATTTGGACAGGCTCATATTAATAGGAGAGAGAGTATTTTGGATATTTTATATCACCTTTTCCTATGGCTCATCTCTACATGGAGCATAATTAGAGTCTTGCATAGACAGAAACAAGTATCAAATAATAATTCATATCGAATATGATAGGATATGAGGATTTTTTGTTTTAAATATATAAAAAGTTGTTATGAATCTTATTTACAAAATCTAGAAAATATACATAAACACTTATATATGTCACCATATCTTGTATGTCTCCTGAATTTTTAATAACATAGTATTATCTATAAAAGGAGTTTGCTACATAGTACTAAAGGCTACTAGATTATGACATGGTTATTATGAAATTGAAATTAAAAAATTATTAAATTTAACTTTACATGCTAAAATTATGCTTATAATAATGCTAAAAACCATACCAAGGCATTTGGAACCATTTTATAAATTACTATATTGCATTTAATTCATGAAATTTCTTAAAGTGTTCTAAAAAGAACAATAACATTTTAAGAGAAAGTGTGTGTGTGTGTACATACAGATGTATATTGTCTGAAGGATAAGGTTAATCAGGCCACTGTCTTAAAAAAATTCTGAAATTTCCTAGCAGAATTAAAATTACA
>CAUYQV010188656.1:0-12986 GCA_963574575.1 Galagoides demidoff
TTGGTGAGGTCATGTCTTCCTGGATGATCTTGAGTAGGGTGACCAGACGTCCTGCTTTTGGCGGGACAGTCCTGATTTTTAACAATTTGTCCTGAGTCCTGTGGTGTTTTAAAAAAGTCTCGATTTTTGGAAAGAATGCACGAACAGGTGGGAGAACAGGAAGGGAATATTTGGTTTTTGGCTGCCATGTGGTTATTTCGCCAGGATATGAATTTTATATTATTTTTGTTAATTTTATAATGTTAAACTGTAATTATAACAAATAATTGTTGAGAAGTGATTATCGAGAACTGCTTATCAAAGTTTGCATTGTTGTCAGGCCCCCGCCCCCCAATGGTGTCCCACTTTACCAATGTTAGAATCTAGTCACCCTAATCTTGAGGCTTGTGGATGGTTGTGTCTGGGCATTAATGAGTTAGGTATTTATTTTAATTTTTACAGTCTGGGCTTGTTTGAACCCTTCCTTTCTGAGAAAACTTTCCAGATAATTGGAGGGAATTTCATGTTGTGGTTTGCTTTTTCATCACTGAAGCCCAGCAGTATCACCACTAAGGGTCTCTCAAGCCCAATAATACTGTGACTCTTGTAGACTCCTGGTGGTACAGTCTTGGTAGACTTGGGTAAGATATTTGGGTATCTTAAGGGTCTCTCAAGCCCAATAATGCTGTGACTCTTGTAGACTCCTGGTGGTACAGTCTTGGTAGACTTGGGTAAGAATTTCCTGGGTTACCAGGCAAATTCTCTCACTCTCTTCCTTTGCTCGCTGTACTGGGATGCTAGAGTTGGTTATTTTACTATAGCTGCACTAGTGTGCAAGTTGCAAAACATAATTTTCCAGCCTCTTCCTTTTCTTTACCTCAAGTGGAAGATGACTCCATGAGCCATGCTACCTGTAGGTGTAAGGAGAGTGACACAAACACTGACTTGGTCGCAGCTGCTGGTGTCTCACTGGGTTGTATGCACCCCAAGTCCACTGGCTCTGAGCACACACTCAGGAATTACTGAAGGACTGCAGGCCTTGTGGTCTGACTGTCTTGTAAATTTTGTCTAGGCCACAAGCTGCTCTTTCCTGATGGTGAGGCTAGTGGTAACTTTGGCTTTGGCCAGAGGCTTTCTCTTTGGCTGTGCTGGTGAAAATGTTTCCTCTATGGGCATTAGGAAGAATTTTGCTCTATGCTATGTTCCCCTGTGCCAGAATGGCTCTGAGTTTCAATTCAAAACCATATAATCGCTTCACTCTCCCTCCCATGTGCATGCTGTGTGGCACTGCTAGAGAGTGGAGAAGTGGAGCATATGCAGTGAAAGACTATTTCTTATCCTTTCTTCAGTATCTCTATCCTTAATACATATATAATGTTAAAACTGGGTAGTATGGTTGCTCATTTGATTTTTGATTCTTCTGAAGGTGTTTGCTTTCATGGATAGTTGTTGAATTAGGTTTTCCTGTGGAAGGAGAATCACTGGATGTTTCTATTAGGCCACGTTGCTCTGCCTTCTTATTTTTGGTGATTTCTTTTGTTATGGATTTCTTGTTTCATGCTGCTGTGGTCAGAAATGATAGTAGATATCATTCAAGTTTTCTTAAATTTGTAGGAAGTCATTTTGTGGCCTAACATGTAATCTAATCTGAAGAATGTTTGGTGTATACTTGAGAAAAATGTGTATTCTATTGCTGTTGGATGAATTTCTCTATAAATATATGTTAGGTCCATTTGGTTTGAAATGCTGTTCAAATATAATGTTTTCTTTTTGATTTTCTGTGTAGAGAATCTGCCCAATGTTTAAGTGGGGTAGTGAGGTCTCCTACTATTATTGTATTGCAGTCTCTCTCTCCTTTTATAGCTGTTAATATTTGCTTTATATATTTTGGTGCTGCAATGTTGGGGGTGTATGTGTATCTATATCTAACCTATATCTTATCTATATCCATATGCTTTAATTATTGACCATTTTGTCATTATAAAATAACCTTTTGATGTCTTTTAATGATGTTTTACTTAAAGCCTATTTTGTATGGTGTAAGTATACTCCCCTCACTGTCTTTTGACTTTTTTTGATATTTATCTTTCCCTTTATTTTCAATCTATGTGTGTCCATACAGATCAAGTGAATCTCTTCTAGGCAGTATATAGTTATGATAGTTAGGTCTTTTTTTTAGTTGTTGTTTAGTACATTTAGTCACTCTCTTTCTTTTGATTATAAAATTTAATCCCTTTGCATTGAAAGTAATTATTGATGGGCAAGGATTATTTCCATTTTATTAGTTATTTGTCTGCTCATTTATAGATTCTTTGTTCCTCTTTTCCTTCCTTGTTGTCTTTGTTGTTTGATAATTTTCTGTAGTGATATGCTTTGAATTCTTTCTTTTGATCTTTTGTGTATCTACTAAGGATTTTTCCTTTGTGGTTACCATGATGCTTACATTAAACATCTTGTACTATTATAAGCTATTTTAAGTTTTAACAACATAAATTTGATCACTTGAGGAAACTACATTTTTAGTTCTGTCCAAATTTGTTTTTCTTGACATATTTTGTATCTTAGGCTTTGGGGCAGAGGATTTCTCTCTGTTTGGGCTGGTCAAAATGTTTACTCCATTGGCACTGGGAAGAATTCTCTTCTATTTGTGGGACAAGTTTGTGTCCCTTAACAAATTTTTGTAGCCATAGCGTTAATAGTTTTGTCTTTTAACTTTCATCCAAGGGGTATTGTTGCTTTTCATATCACCATTACAGTTTAAAAATATTAGAATTTGACTATATATTTACTTTCCCTAGTGAGTTTTATATTTTATAAAATATAAAGTCCTTACTAACTTGAAGGATTCATTTTAGCAGTTGTTGAAAAATAGGTCTAGTGGTGATAAATTTCCTTATCTTTTGTTTGTCTGAGAAAGTTTTGATCTTATCTTCATTTTTGAAAGACAGGATTGCTGGATTGGCAATTTCTTTTTCTTCTTCTAGCATTTTGAATATATTATCACATTGCCTTCTTGCCTGCATTATTTCTGTTGAAAACTCTGGTGATAATCTCATAGGGATCCTGTTTTATATAACAAGTTGCTTCTTACTTGTCACTTTCAATATCCTCTCTTTGTCTTTAACTTTTCGCAATTTGATTATGCTGTGTCTTGGTACGGTAGTCATGTATTCATCTTATTAGGCATCTGTTGAGCTTTCTGGGTTTGTATACTATTTTTTCTTCTTTCTTCACTCCACATTCACTCCAGCACCTGCTACTTTGGGACTTTGTGATGTGGGCTAATTTTACTGGGTTTAGATGGTATCTCAGGATAGTTTTGGTTTTCTTTTCCCCAGTGTATGTCTTTGTTTGGCTTATCAAAAATCAGATGGCTATAATGGACTGGTTTCATCTCTTAATTTCCTATTAAGTTCCAAATGTCTATGTTTCTATTTTTGTGCCAACACCATGTTGTTTTGATCACTGTGGACTTGTAATATAGCCTAAAGTCTGGTGGAGTGATCCCTCTGGTTTTGTTTTTATTACTAAAAATTGACTTGGCTACATGTTTTTTTTTTTCTGATTTCATATGAAACGAAGAACTATATTTTACAGTTTTTCAAAGTATGATATTGGTATTTCAATGGGGATTATATTGAATCCATATATTGCTTTGGGAAGTACAGATATTTGAACAATGTTGGTTCTTCACAGCCAGGAGCATAGTATGCTCTTCCATTTATTAATAACTTCTGCTATTTCTTTTCTTAGGGTTTCATAGTTCTCCTTGTAGAGGTCCTTCACCTATTTTTGTGAGATATATTCCTAGGTATTTCATTTTCTTTGAAGCTACTGTAAAGGGAATTGTGTCTTTGATTAGCTTCTCAACTTGGTTATTGTTGGTGTATACAAAGGCTACTGATTTTTAGACATTAATTTTATACCCTGAGATGCTACTGTATATCTTGATCACTTGATCGTTTTGAGGTTGAATCTGTGGGGCTTTCTATGTATTAGATGATATCATTGCAAAGAGCAAGAATTTGTCTTCCTCTGCCCCCATTTGGATATCATTTATAGCCTTCTCTTGTCTGATTGCATTGGCTAGAACTTCCAGAACTATGTTGAATAGTAGTGGTGATAGAGGACATCCTTGTCTGGTTCCAGGTCTAAGTGGAAAAGCTTTCAGTTTTACTTTATAGAGTAAAATTTGTGATGGATGGCTTCAATCAGTTTAAGAAATCTATGCGTATATTCTTAAGGGGTCTTGTTAGAAAAGGATGCTGAATTTCATTGAATGCTTTTTCTGAATCTATTGAGAGGATTGTATGGTCTTTGTTTTTGCTTCTATTGATATAATGAATTAAATTTGTTGGTTTGCCTATGTTAAACCAGACTTGGATATCTGGGATGAAGCCTACTTGGTCATGATATATATATGTAGCTATAATTGATCAGATGAGATTTTATTGAATGTTTTTACATCAATCTTCATTAATGAAATTGGTCTATAGTTCTCCTTTTTATTTGGGTCTTTTCTTGGTTTTGGTGTCTGGAAAATGTTTGCTGCATAGAATGTGTTGGGGAAGATACCTTTCTTCTCAATGTTTTGGAATAAGTTCTGCAGTATAAGTACAAGTATAATACTCTACTTTGAAAGTCTGATAGTATTCTGGTCTGAAACAATCTGGTCCAGTGTTTTTTATTTTTTGGTAGGAAGCTTTCTTTTGTTTCTTTGATCTCAGTACTTGATATTGGTCTGTTCAACAGATCTATTTCTTCTTGGTTAAGTCTAGGAAGAGGGTGTGATTTCTGGTATTGGTTTATTTTCTCCACATTGTCAAATTTCTGGGCACAGAGTTTCTTGTAGTCAGATATAATCTCTTGTGTCTCTGTGATATCTGTCATTACTTCCCCTTTTTTCTTTCTGATTGAGGTCATTAAAGATTTTACTTCTCTGTTTCTAGTTTTTTTGTTTGCTGATTTATTTTTTCAAGGAACCAATTTTTTGTTTCAATAATTTTCTAAATGATTCTTTTGTTTTCAATTTCATTAATTTCTGGTTTAATTTTGGTTATTTCTTTTCTTTTGCTAGGTTTGGAATTAGATTGTTATTCTTTTCTATTTCCTTAAGATGTTTCATGAGGTTGTGGATGTGCTCTCTTTCTGTCTTTAGAATGTAAGAATCTAACGTGATAAATTTCCCTCTTAAGACTACTTTTGAAGTATCCCATAAGTTTTGGTAACTTCTGTCTTCATTGCTCGTATTTTCAAGGAATTTAACAATTTCCTCTTTTAGCTCTTTCTTAATACAACTCTCATTCATCATAAGGTTGTTTTAATATCCATGCCTTTGTGTGGGGATGAAAATTTTTGTTATAGTTGAGTTCCACCTTTATTGCTTTGTGATATGAGGAGATATAAGGTATAATTTCAATTCATTTAATTTTTTTGAGGTTTGATTTGTATCCCAGAATATGATCTATTTTGCAGTATGTCCTATGGGCTGATAAGAAGAATGTGTGTTTCCATAGCTTGGGATGGTGTGTTCTGAGTATGTCTATTAAGCCTATTTGTTCTAGGGTCACATTTAAGTTTCTTGCATCTTTGTTTGGTTTCTTCTTAGAGGATCTGTCCAGTTCTACCAGAGGGATATTAAAATCTCCAGTTATTATAGTGGTATGTGATATTATACTGCTCAGACTAGTCAAGGTCTGTTTCATAAATCTGGGAACATTTAAGTTTGGTGCGTATATATTTAGAAGTGAAACGTCCTCTTGTTGAATTGACCTTTGACAAGAATAAGGTTACCATCTTTGTCTTTCCTAACTTTAGTTGCTTTAAATCCACTTGTATCTAAAAATAAGATTGCAACATCTCCTTTCTTCTGATTTTTCTTTTTTTCTCCCTTTACCTTGAGTGTCTATTTATCCTTCAAGGTTATGTGTGTTTTCTGGAGAGAGAATATGGATGGCTTCTGCTTTTTTATCCAATCATCCAGCCTGTGCCTCTTCAGTTGGGAATTCAAGCCATTTACATTTATTGATAGAATTGATAAGAGTGGTACAGTTCCATTTGTCTTATTTTGCAAATATCCATTGCTTAGTTTTATCTTTTGTAGCATTGTAGAAGCTAGGTTTTGTCCTTTAGTTTCTGGGTGTTTAGTTTGCTGGTGGTCCATTGTGATGGTTAGTGTGGAGAATAGGTCTAAGCATGTCTTGTAGAGCTGGTCTTGTTGTGGCACATTTCCTCAGTGTTTGCATATTAGTAAAATGTTTGATTTTTCATCAGTTTTGGAGCTTATTTTAGCAGGATATAGAATTCTGGGATGAAAATTGTTTTAAGAAGGTTAACAGTAGATGACCATTCTCTTCTGGCTTGGTAAATTTCAGGTGAAATATTTACTGTTACCCTGATGGACCTGTCCATGTAGGTCAATTGGTGCTTATTCCTGGCTATTTGCAGAATTTTCTCTTTTGCCTTTCCTTTGGATAGGTTCATTACAATGTGTCTGAGAGCTGCTGTTTGTGTCCAGATGACCTGGGGTTCAATATTCCTCTGACAGGTGTGTTTTGGAATCTGTGGTGATACTTGGGAAATTTTTATTTATTATATCCTCCAGTGGGGCTTCTATTGCTTTGGGATATTATTCTTCCCCTTCTGGAATCCCTGTAATTTGTGTTTGAATACTTTGTGAAGGCCCATAATTCCCTGAGTGAATGTTTTTCTTTCACTTTGTTCTGTTCTTTTCTGCCTTTTTAACTACCTGGGTTGACTCAAGAGCTTTATCCTGTAGCTCTGGGATTCTTTATTCTCTATGGTCTAATCTGTCATTTATATTTTCTGCTATATCTTTAAGTTCCCTGATTCACTCCTTCCACTCCTTAAGCTCTGCCATATCCTTTTTATGTTCTTCATATCCTTCATCTATTTCTTGGTTCTGTTTTTCCACTTTCACATTATTTTTATTTATTGTTTTTGCCACCCATATTTTAAATTCCTTTTATGTCATTTCCACTAATTTCTTATAGGTGTAATCCTCTGTGGTAGCTTCTTCAAGATGTCTTGGTGGGGTTGTTGTGTTTTGGTTTTTCTTTTCTTTTCTTTTCTTTTTTTTTTGAGACAGAATCTCACTATGTCACCTTCTGTAGAGCGCTGTTGTGTCACAGCTCACAGCAACCTCAAACTGTTGGGCTTCAGCAATTCTCTTGCCTCACCCTCCCAAGTAGTAGGACTATAGGTGCCCACTACAATGTCTGGCTATTTTTTTTTGTTGCAGTTGTCATTGTTGTTTAGCTGGCCCAGATGAGGTTTGAACCTACCAGCCTCAGTGTATGTGGTCAGCACCATAACCACTGTGCTATGAGTGCTGAGCCCTGTTTTGGTTTTTCATGTTGCTGGAATTTTTCTGTTTGTTATTCTTCATGTGTGTTTTCTTCCTGTTCATGTCTTTCCCCTACTTTTTATTTCTAAGTACCTCTTTTGCTTTAAATTATTTTGCCTCAGAACTTAGGTGTTGAAGTGACCTTTTGGTATAAGGGAAGAAGGAAGAGACTGGTAAGGAACAAAATGGGAGAAAAAGTGCAAAAAAAAAAAAAGAGAAAAAAAAAGAAGAGGTGAAGAAAGAGAGTGATTGGAGAAATGGTGTTGTTTGTCTGGGTGGTATGGCCACATCTGCAACTCTAAGACTTTTTTGGGAGTCAGTTTGGGTGGGTCCCTCCAAATCAGAAGCTCCTTTCTTGTCTGGGAAAAAGTGAGAACCCATCTCTACCAAACATCAAAAGAGAAAAAACAAAACAAAGACATATAAAAATCAAAAGTTAAAAATTCAGCAGTATATTGCAGTGGGGACATGCCAATACTGTCTTTCCAAAGATCAAAGACAGAAGGACACCAAAGATTGTGAGCTCTTGACTTCTTTGAGCCACATCAATGCTATCAATATGACATAGCCAGACCAATGTCATATTCCCCCACCATTCAGAGAAAATAAAATAAATTGATAAATAAAATTTAAAATGCAATTATATGAGATAGAGAAAAAACACAAAAGGATATCTTAGCTGTTGTATAAGAAATTTTTGTGGGAAAGATGAGAAAAATAGAAAATGTACCAAAGAGAGAAAAAAGGAGCAAAATAAAAGAATAAGAACAAATAAAAGGGGCTGAAAAACCATTACAAAAAACAGAGGAGTTCTTGTTATTGAAGCAACTAAAAATGAAAAATCAAAATACAACCAACCAAACAAACATAATGAAGATATATTTATATCCATATCTATATCTATAAATATTGCAATGTATTTCCTGTACACCAGGTGGCCCTGTGGTATTAGAGGACAGGGAACATTCAGGCTGGTTGAGAGCCAGAAGCCACTTTCTAGTTGCCAAGGAGATCAGGTCCCATTTTTCTGAATTAGTTGCTCTCATTCAGGACCTATTTGTTTTGTCAGTATCTAGTCCCTGTGAGATTGGGGTCCTAAAGCTCTTGCCAGATTCTTTAGCAGGTATGTCTCACAGTGCTCCTTGACAACAATTCCCAGGGGTGTAGGGGCTGCTCTGCTCATCCCAAGGGTGGATGCCTGAGCTCAGCCAGCAATGCTAGAACTGGCCATCACTATGCAAACTATTTCTGTCATTCAGCCTTCTCACAATGGCAGCACACAGCTAGCAGCCAAGCTGATGGGAGATTTACACAACCTAGCATTCAATCCTGACTGCTGGACACTGTTCTGGCCCACCAACTTGTTTAAGTCTTCCAAGGCCACTCCAGTGAGCAGTTTTAGCCCCAAACCAAAAAAACTGTAGGACAGCCCCTGTCTGTCCCCAGTCTTCCAGGTGGGCTGGTGACCTGGTCCCGTCCCATTACTAAGCATTTGCCTTCTGTCCTAGTTTTCTTTCTCTGGACCTCCTCACTGGCTCCTATAGTCTACCACTGTTTCACTGTGCCCCTTGAGTGATGTACCTGGGTGGGCTGCCCAGACAGATGTGTTTGGAATTTTTTTACCCCAGTTCACCATAAAGAGATGTTTCTAGTCTACCATCTTTCCCTACTCCCTGTAGTCATCACTCTTGATGATTTCTGTTTGGTATTTTAAAATATTTTCTCTGTCCTTGTTTATGTTCTCAGTTTATTCATGTATTGCTCTCTTTGCCTACTTCAATATCTTTATAAATGTCCTTTTGAATTCCTTGTCAGGTAAATAACGTATATCCATGTCTTTAGGGCTGGCTTCTGAAGATTTATCTTATTTTTAAATTGGAAACATGTCTATGAAAACAAAAAGAAAGAAACCTGTCTCTGTTTCCTCATTTTCCTTCACTTTTTGTGTTGGTTTTTGTGCATTAAATAACTGAACCATTTATCCTAGTCTTGTTAGAGTGGTCTTGCATAGAAGACCACTTTTTCATTCAGCCAGGCCAAAGATTCTAGGTGCCTCTATATTTGTGCTTTTTCAATATGCTGTCTTTGTCCTTAATGGTCTTTAAGAAGTTAGAGAATGTCATGCTATTTTTTGGCTTCAGAGATGTGAATTGAAGTCTCAAGATGCAGCTAGAAAGGTTAGGTTGTCAGCTGTGTACTTAATTTCTTCTTTTATTTCAGAAAAGCTGAGAGCCAGAGTTTATGTCCTACTCATTTTGCCCTATACCAAGGAGCGAGTCTGAGTCAGAGGTCTATACTCTTAATTAGAACACTCAAGTTCAACCTGTGGAGATCCTGCAGAATGTTTGCAAGTTTAAAACTCACTTTTTGTTGTCTGTGGTGTAGAAGACTCAGGAGTGCAGAGGTCCATTGACTCCCATCAGAGGCAGGTGGTTTAGGATCTATTCCCTTGTAAAAGCTGGTATTATCAATGCATGTAGAAACTACTTTTAGTCAGAGTCTGCCAATCTGGATTTATTGTTAGACAAAGCAAAGGAGGAGGGTACAAGGAGAGCCCACTTCCCTGTTTGAGCAAGAAGTTTTATATTCTCCAAGCAGGGGAAGACTTCTAGTTTGGAGTTATCACTGAAGCAAGACAGGGAGGAAGGTACAAGGAATGTCCACTTGCCCTTCCAGACATGGAGTGGTTCCCCACCTCCCTCTAATTAGAGATTCAGGAATTTACCTTAGCATAAACCAAGATGAAGGCTTGGGGATGGTGTACGTAGTGTGTGTGTGTGTGTGTGTGTGTATGTGTCTTCTCTCATTCTTACTGCCAGAGGCCTCTAATCTCTTTTCACATGGAGAGTATAGGGCTGGAATTATCACTGGAGAAATCTGAGAAGATGATGTAGGAAATGTTCCCTTTCTGTTTCAGGAATGGAGAGGTTCTTCTGTCCCCCTCTAATGAGAGACTGCAGAAATGTATTTCAGGAACAAGTTAGGGAAGATGGCATGGAATATCCATTTTCTTGTTCAAGTAAGGAGAAATTTTATAGCTTCCCTGCAGGGGAGACCTCTGGTCTCCAGTTATCACTGAAGCCAGGGAAGAAGGCACAGGGCATGTCTTTTCTCTCTTTCAACCACAGTAAGTTCCCCATCTTCCCTCTAATTGGAGTTTTAAGAATTTGTCTCAGAAAAAAAGCCAGGGGAGAAGAGGGTATGTATGCGTGTGTATGTGTTTGTATCTTTTTCATCCACAAAACCCCAATAAATCTATTTTTCCTTTAGACAACTTCCAAAATATTACCACACTTTAAATGTTGATTCCTCTGTGCTTGAGTTGCTGGTTTCTCACACATAAAAGGCTGGGTAAAGTTGTCTTTGGCAGTTGCTGATATGGTTGGCATTCACCAGGATTAAGTGAAAAATCCATTGCCTAAAAGATGACATTTCATAAAGGATATCCTAAACCAAATAGGAAACTACATGAAGTCAGATTTATTCTTTCTTAAAATTAGCTGGAATCCCTGTAAGCTGCACTTTAATCTCAAAAAAACACTCTTGTAATGTTATCTATGAAGCTAATTTGACATATATATGGTATTTTAGAGTTCTGAGAAAGTGCTTTTTTTTTTTCATCTGATTTGAATTTATTACGCTGAGTGAAATACCACTGTTTGGACATAGTGCCAGTTTTTGCATTATCAATATAAATTTTGCACTGAAATGGGAGCTCTTGTGCCTTCCTGCTGGCTGGCACCCTCTTGCCCCTTACTGTCAGCTCTGTAAACTACTTTTCTTTTTGTCCAAATCCCCTGCCAGTTAAAATCCTCTTACCAACTGAGGAACAGCTCTGTTTCTTTCTCTTAGTTATGTCTAGCCCCCCTTTCCAAGTTACTTAGAGAATCATTATATTATTACTGAAATAAATTGTTACAACTGAAAGAATCCTTGGCAAATGCTCAATCCAGCCATTTTATGTGGTAAATGCGGACCAGGGAGTTTAAGTGACATGCCCAAGTTCACACTTACTGACATTGGTGGAAACAGAACCTATGTCTCCCAACATTATCTTCCTTTTAGCAGCTCTGCTTTTCCTATTCAATTCTCTTTGGAGACACCATAAAAATACAGTAGGATGTTGCGTGATAAAACACATCAGAGGTATAACTGGTGTTATAAAGCAACATGGCTTTATATCCTCAAAAAGCCCCCAAAGAACCTATAATCTGAAAACTTCAAACATTTCTTTGAATTTGATCCATTGCGTCTTTTTGTGTTAACAGATTCGATGCCTCACATAACCCAGTGGTGTTTCACTGAGGCCCACCTTAAATTGGACCTGGGTACACCACTGGGGGTGCCTAGAAGTATGGTGAAAGGAACTGCTGGGAGTATATTTAAGCAAGAGACCAGAGTTTTTGGAAATAAAAAGAATCTCTGTTACTAGATGAAGAGGAAGGAAAACTCAAAGGAGGTGTGGTCAGTACATCTCAGCGGGGAAGGGCAGTAATGAAGACAGCCTGGGTGCTTTTGCCAATACTTGTTCTCTAGCCAGGAAACATGAGCCAGGTAAAATATTTAAGGGAGATAGGGGCTAAAAAAATCTAAACAAAAGAAAGTGAACCCCAAAAGCTATTTTAACTAAAATCTTTATTTTCCTGAGTAAAACAGCATGGGTTTGGCATTTGTGTCAAAACTTGTACACAAAGGCATAAGAAAGTCTCTCTTATAGCTTCACCATGAAATTCTGCCTTGTTTAAATCTGTTGAGAACTTTTTCAACCTAATGCTCTAATATCAATGTGATTTATTACTTGGCAGTTTCTCTGGGTCAGCCCTCAAACTCTTACCCAAGTTCTTAGGTGAGAAAGATTAGAGACAGTTTGGAGAGTAAAGGGGCTATTTGAATAAGAGGCTGAAGAACTTCTGTAGACATAGGACTTTTCTGTGAGGTCTGTGCAAAGACGATTGTGCTTTGACATGTGTCTCAGAGAATATATTACAAAGAGAAGGTAAAGATTTCTTTACTCTCTTCTTTATCATGGACTGTTAGTTAAATTTTGTTTTTGGAGAGCCCATGATCTTGGAGGTGGCAATGCCCAATGTAACCTGCTAGAGAATAAGGAGCCGAGAGAGTGGGAGTTGCAGGCCAGATTAGCAAGGAAAAATATGTCTTTTTGAGGCTATTCACAGAGCAGGCAGCATCATGATTAGTGGGAGTGGGAACCAAGCAGACTTGCTTTATTGCTCAGGAGTACTCATCAGATTCTCTGCAAACACTCCTGAGACCCTCGTGGGACTTTGTAGGGATAGATGGGGAGAAATTCAGAGGTTGCTGAGGTTCTATGTGAGCTGGAAAAGAGTTATAGTTTCTCTTTATTTCTCGCGTCTTTTTCTTCTACTTGAATTGCCCATCTTGGGGTTTGGAAGTATAGGGATTAGGGCAAAACCTGCCCTTTTCCCTTTAGTGTGTTTGCCGAAAGATCAACTCACAATTATGGTAGATTCTCAAGAGAAAGGTTTATTTTTCTTTTTTGTTTCTTACTAATAATAAAATATAATTATTTTTTTTATTTTTTTATTCTTATGATAACTTCAAAACCCCTTTTTTTGGTGGGGGGGGGTGGGGCCCGCAGGAACCACAAGAATGATTACCC
>CAUYQV010188658.1:0-50890 GCA_963574575.1 Galagoides demidoff
AACAATGATGGCTGCAACCAAAAAATGGCCGGGCGTTGTGGCGGGCACCTGTGGTCCCAGCTACTTGGGAGGCGGAGGCAGGAGACTCGCTTGAGCCCAGGAGTTGGAGGTTGCTATGAGCTGTGATGCCATAGCACTCTACCCAGCGGGATAGCTTGAGGCTCCGTCTCAAAAAAAAAAAGAAAAAAAAAAAAAAACAAGCAAGAAGGAGCAGGGAGCTGCACCAACAAAGGCGAGAGTTCCAGTCTTGATTCCCTAGAAAAGAGTTTCATCCTGGGGTCTGCTCTATTCTCCTTCCTTCCTCTTCTGTTCCTTTTCTTTTCCTTTTGCTTTTCCTTCCTCCTCCTCCTTATTCTGATGTTTAAAGAGACCAAGATTCTTGATTCCCCCAACACACACACACACCAGCAGATAGACCAAGTAGCTCACCAGGTCTTTGGAGACAGAACACAGAATTAGACTCAACCAAGAAAGATTGCATAATTTGACTCTGGTGTGCAATGCCTTTCTTACTAGGGCCAAAAAGGTTGCCTATGTAACGTAGGGACAGTTTATAAAATGCCTGAATATCAGATGGTGAGTTCAGGCAGATGATGCAATAGACAAGGAGCCTCTGCAGGGAAGTACTTCACTGAGGAGGGGGTGGAAATAACTATTTTAATAATGCCTAAGATGTATTAACAGACTACCACGTGTCAGGTTCTGTTGAGCATCTCAGATATAGATTCGCATCTAAGGCTCACAACAACTCTCTAGGGTAGTAATACAATTTATTCCTATTTAAGGATGAAGAGGCAGACTTAGAGAAATTAGCTACTCTTGCCCAAGGCAGGCAAGAATAGGACTAGAGTTCCAAAACCTGGACTCCCAAGGATGACACTATGTGGTCTCCCCTATAAATCTAGCCTGTGGTCTTTATACCTTTTTGCTTGCATACCCCTAAAATAAAGGTTTTCTACCGAGGGTGGTTTTGGTTTTCTACTGGGCGTGGGTTTGCCCTGTAGAGACATTTGGCAATGTCTAGAGACACTTCCAGTTGTTACAATGGGTGGGGAAGTGCTACTGGCAGTTGTGAATAGAAGCCAGGGGTGATGATGAACATACAGCAATGCACAGAGACAGACAACCTTCCACAGCAAAGAATTAGCCAGCCCAACTGTCTATAGTGGCAAAGTTGAAAAGCCCTGCCCTAAAAGAATTTTGAAAAATTATGATCCCTTCATTCATATAGATAGGTTAACATATTTGTTAGATTATGTTAAATTGTAAGATTAAACAGTGGCAAAGGATGTAATTTCTAGCATAGCGCTAATACCAGTATTTAAAAGTAAAGAAATTTAGGCCAGGCGCAGTGGCTCATGCATGTGATCCTAGCACTTTGGGAGGCCGAGGTGGGAGGATCCCTTGAAGCTCAGCAGTGAGACCAGACTGAACAAGAGCAAGACCCTGTCTCTACTAAAAATAGACAAACTAGCCAGGCAACATATCACATGCCTGTAACCCCAGCTACTCAGGAGGCTGAGGCAAGAGGATCACTCAAGCCCAAGAGTTTGAGGTTTCCGTGAGCTATGATGATGCCCGGGCACTCTATCCAGGGCAACAGAGAGAGACTCTGTCTCAAAAAAAGTAAATAAATTGAAAAATAAAACAGTTGCATTCTTTTTAATGTATTTTCTGATATTAAAACACCATAGCAAATCGATACCTAACATTATCCTTTTAAAAAGATACATGAAGAAAGTATATTTCATTCTATTTTCTCCATGGAATATTCCAATAGTCCAATGTAATGTGTTTTATGCTTATAAGTTTTATTAATTTTTCTTTTTTATTATTAAATTATAACTGTGTACATTTATGGGGTACAATGTGCTGATTTGATATACAATGTGGAATGCTTAAATCAAACTGACGAACATAGCCATTATCTCACTTACTCATTTGTTGTGGTAAGACAGTTATACTATATTCTGAGTAGTTTTGAAATGTACCATTGCATGGTGCACAATAGGTGAGGTCCCACCAAATACCCTCCCTCCTCCCACCTCCCCTTCTCCTCCCCACTCTCTCCTCTCCCCTCCTTCTTTCTGGACTATAGTTGTGTTTTATCATTCATATGAATGTGTAGGTGATGAGATATTAAGTTTTTTTTAATTATACAACCATTTTCTCTGCATCAAAGGAAATATGCCGACAACATTTTAAAAGCATTTCCTGTGGACCTAAGTTAGCTCTAAGTTTTTGGTTTCCATACTATCTGCCCAGGTATGCCAGGGGCTCCTCTGTGAATTCACAGGTTTCTTCCACATATTTTAAATTTCCCATGTGCAGGAAACACAGCAAGAACTACCATTTGGAAACAGTTCACAGATTCAAGGTTAGATTGGCCTACGTTCCTTTGATGACATTCTATTTTTGCAAAGCTCATTTTTAGCAGTTGCTGTGATTAAATACCAAGTCTTGCACAAAAGTCAGCATGGGACAGGAAGTGAGGGTGGTGCCACCGAGTCTGATCCCCAGGTTTGAAAAGGGCACGTGGTGGTTATATAGGAATGAAATAAATATATTTTTTTCTGGGTGGCACCTGTGGCTCAGTGGATAGGGCACCAGCCCCATATACCAAGGGTGGTGTGTTTGAACCCGGCCCCAGCCAAATTGCAATGAAAATGTAGCCCGGCATTGTGGTGGGTGCCTGTAGTCCCAGCTGCTTGAGAGGCTGAGGCAAGAGAATAACTTAAGCCCAGGAGCTGGAGGTTGCTATGAGCTGTGATGCCATAGGACTCTACTGAGGGCAGTAAAGTGAAACTCTGTCTCTAAAAAATATATAAATATTTTTCTTCTACTTCATGTGTTTTACTTTTTAAAAATGGCTACATGTTGTTAAGACCTAAATATTTATTAAGTTCTTTGAATCTAAGCACTTAATAAATGGAACCAATAGTGGTTTCTTCTGGTCTGGGGGCACAGTTGGAGATATTACTGATTCACTAAGGGTTCAGTGAAAAAGGAGTCTCAGAACCTCTGCTATGTTAGTGTTAAAAAAAAAAAAGTGCTCTGGATTGAGATAGTTGGACTTTTAGTATGCAGTACATCAAAATAATATCATTATGTTATAAATTTTGATGATTATCAAAACTAAAAGGTGCCAACTGTGTAAACGCATCTCTACTGCATGGTCCTCCCTTCTCAGTTAGTCATGTATCTGTGGTGGGCTCATCCATATCTCCATAAGTAAATACTACGAATGAATGTAAAATCACATTCCTATTTCCATCTTAATATTATAGAATAAACCCCGAGAGATCTTGTTCTTATTAAGTATCTAAAGAATTTTGTTGTAACAGCGTCACTCCGTTTTTGAACTCTCAAATTAACTGCCACAAGTCCTGTAGTGCCACAGCAATAAAAATTATTTTTAATGATAGATCAGCTCCATTAGGTACTATGTCAATTTTGTTGAAAGTAAAGAACTAGAAATCATTTGATTTCAAAAAGAATATATTACCAGATCATTACAGTTATCCACTTTCTCAGCTCCAAAATTTCCCGTTGTCTCTTTGATACTCTAGTGGTTCACCACCTGGGCAAGACACCTAGTCCGTGCTGAGGGAAGGTTAGAGGTGTGATGTACTTTCCTGCTGGCCTGTTGGGGGAGGAAAGTGGAAGAGATAACCCTCTGTTTGCCATCACTGGTTCTTGTGAAGACCCATTAGGAAAGTGCACATGAAAATCAGTCTCCTTAAAACTAACCACACTCACATAACCCTTGGAAAGCCTCTGCATAAAGGCTAGGCTCACACATGCCCTAAAGTGAAGACCACTGTCCAATCTTGGGGAGAAGGAACTTTTCTCCATGGCCAGAATACAGTCCTCACTCACACCCATGTGGGCTCTGGGGCTAAGGGATAAAACTTTTTTTGGATCACTTCCTTTTTTCTCTCCTTGGTCACAGATGATTATGGCCTCTGAAGTTAGACTCCTGGGTTTAAATCCCAGTTTTCCCATTAAGTGATTTTTCTAAATTTGCAAAAGTTACTTAGTTTTGTATTTCAGTTTATTATTATGCAAAATGTCATGATAATACTATTTATCCCACAGGGTGATTGTGAGAGTTCAATGAATTGAGGCCTAAAAAGCCCTCAAAATAGGACCTGGCGTATGACAAGTGTTCAACTGATATAAACTTTTACAGATGTTCCACCATGCCTTTTAAGAGATTCATGCCCTCCATCCTGGGCATTCTAGCTGGACCAGGGTAGCATCTAAGAGAAAGGAAGTTTCTGTGTTTTAGTTTTAAGGAGAAGCATTCTCTTTGGCTTCTACTTTCTATAGCTGCAATCCAAGAGATAGAGACAGTAATGGAGCTAAATTGAAATAGACTCAGAGGAAGGGAGTCAAGGGACTAATCACTTGAGTTTCCTCTATTCTGGGCAAAATGAGCCTTCAAGAGTTTCTGGAAATTTGGAATCCATAACAAACAGTGGGCATGTGCTTGAGTTGGATGCATTCCACATAAACTGGGACGTCTACCCTGGGCTGCTCAATCAAGCTGACAAGACGGGAGCTAAGGCTGCAGGCTAAACTTTCTTCCCTCTATTTGTAGCATTATGTACATTTGCATTCTTATAACATTCTGCATCTTCTCATTAACTCAACATAGCAGCCTGTTCAGGTTTGGTTTCTCTTTCTTAGAATAGTTTGCTTTTGGCTTATGCTTAGTTAACACTTAGCATTTATACAAAGTTTGCATTTGTCTGATCTGTTGAAGCTAGACTTGGGGAGGGGGAGCACAAGAAGGTGAGTTAAACTAGGAAATCCGTGGAATTATGTCACCCAGGGTTCCCAAAGAGAAGGATTTGTTAAGATCTCTAAATTGGGGCCAAAGATTGTATTGACAGGGTAACTAATTTTCATTTGCTATTTGCCCCGCTGCTTTTCTTGGTAAATATGTGGTTAGAATATGGGGAAAGAATTGAAACCGGGAAGGGGATAGAAATTTTTGTAATCAGAGAAGGAATTTTGTGACTTACATGAACTTACATCAAAACACTTTCCTTTGAGCACGGAGAGAGAGGTTCATGCTTTGCTCCCAAATAGCAGAAATCAGTAAAACTTAAGACTTGAAAGATTATCCTGTTTTTATCTTCCTTATGTTACTCCAGGACTCCAAGAAGCCATGCTAATCAACAGTGGAGACTGTCCCCAAACCAGCCACAGTTTGGAAGGTCAGTGGGAGAGAAGTGATGACTATGGTGGGTAATGAGACAAGGGTCAAGGATTTGGAGGTTTTGTCTTTGGTTCTCTTTACCATGATTAAAAGATAATTCTATAAGAATCACTAATTATTGCAAATCCCGATGGAAAAGGAGCTTTAGGAGAACCAGCCTGGAAGATATACATAGTGTGGCTCAGAGGAATCGTGACTCGAGAGGTGCCCGCTTCTGGGAATGGGCACCTGGATGTGACTGGCAAGTGTCATATTATTGGTTTTAACTCCACTGCATGGTGACACAGTGTTATGAAGCTACCCATAAATTTAAAGTGAATATAATGGTGACCAGGAGGTTTTGCATTCATTCTTTAGACAAACACTTGTCAATACACTCCAGCCAAAGAACATCAGAAAGACACTTGCAGTTGAACAAGTTGAGTTTATTACTCAATGTAGTGAGAGACAACACATACCATGGAAAGACTTAAGGCATCTTGGTAAGAGAGTGTTAGAAAGAACCTGCTATGAACTTTGAGGATGGTCTAAAGAAGCAGGAGACTCATGATAGACTGGATGCCGTGAGTGGGGAGTAAATCTATTATTGGATATCTCGATAAGTCCTATACCTGGAGAGAAGAGACTAAAATGACCATGAAATTATAATTAGTAAAGAATCAGTGACCACTTGTTTGGCTGAGGGAGGGGTATTTGGTATCTTGTGGTTGGCACAGTGACCTTGTTTCGTCTGTGCTTAGACAGAAATGGCCTTGTTCATCTTGACGTCAGAGTAACTTTGTCAGAAGTCATTATTTTGTGAAATTGCTTATATCTAACAGGAGAATAACATAGCTTACTGGAGAGCACCAGGGCAGCTTGTGACTATCGGGGGTCACTCCTTCTCACCCCCAGCTCATCATTTTAGGCCTGATCTAGCTACCCCTCTGGACTATGTTGGAAGGCCAAGGTTCTGAGATAGCACCTATTTGAAAAGCCAGATTAGACATCACACAGCACAGGGCCAGGCAGACACCAGACAAGTTGCAGACAGCCGAAGCAGGCAGACCACACTTGTGACAGGCGGAGAGGTTAGTGAGCACATCTGAGCCAAGGCACTTACAGATCAAGGGATCGTTCATGTGTGGCTCCAACAGAGAGTGTCCCCTAGGTCTTCAAACCATGGCTATTCTGGCTGTCTCAGGTTTGTCCTGTTCCCACAGCAGAAAATTCTGGACATTAAAAAGCACGAAACATCTGTTTGACTTCTGACCCTTTGGTGTGAAGAATCCTTCTCATCCCATCAAGACAGCTAAGTCTTCATCAACTTTTAGAAGATTAAGACTGAAAAGCATCATATAGGCGTTCCTTCTATTACTATTATAATACTGCCTGCCAATTGTTTGGGTGCAGTAGATTTACAAAGATCTTTACTATGTTAAGTGAAAAAAAAAAAAGTCCCTCCTGTAATGTTAACACAGGGGTCCTTGGAGCCGCATGATCTGCAGTGACTCCCTTGTGGCAGCCTTACAAACATTGGAAGTTAGCTTTCACATCCCTGGGTGGGTAGCATCTCCCCACAGGGCCTGGGGAGTGCTTGGATTGCTTCCCAGGGCTGAGTCAGGCCTTAAGGTAGAGGCGCAAAGCTCCTGTTGGACTTTTCCTGTCAAAGGAGACTGACATCCTTTGAGCAGGGATCGAGGCTCTGCTACCTCCATTCATGATACAGCTGGAAGATATTGCAAAATTCTTTAAAAAAGAAATCAACTTCTGCTCTGAAGTTTTTCTAAGCCTGACTGAGAAACAGAATGTCTCCGTGCTGCCTCCATCACTAGCATCAGTCCATTCATTTTAGTAGGACACCAGGAAGGAAGAGCAGGCCTGGTGTCAGCCATGGTGCAATTTGAGAAAAGCTGAGCGCGCCTGAGCTGGAGAGCTGATGCACCCTTGGGTTTGCCATGGAAGGTGCCAGATGTGCTGTGCTCCAGGAAAAGGGAGTGAGGCTAGGGCAGGCATGTGAGCTCAGCCCCTGGGATACCAGGTTCACCAGCACATGCACACTGTCTGTTCAGGTACTGTAGCACCGGGGCCTAGAAGCCTCATTACATCAGAGATTGACATTAGCTCAGCCAGTTCCCCCCAAACCATATGTCCCACAGTCCCAGGGACTTTTTGTGATGCCTTCTTTACATAATAATTTATTGAATTTATTCTACTAGTTGGCACTGTGCTAAATACATCTTTAAGTCACATAACATCCTCATGAAATAGGCTCTATTTGATATCCATTTAGGAGATTAGTATGGTAAAGCAACTTGTCTGGTATGTAGTAGAGCCACAGAGACCACCAGATTATGACAGTAAGCCTCACACAGTCAGTTCCATATGTTAGTTGTGCTTTCGTGACACAGGCTGTGAGACTGTGAAGACTGTCACCCCGAAAAAGAATGAGGTAGTTATGGACTAGATTCTTGAAAAAATTATTTCAGAGGGATATAATTTTTTTTTTTTTTGAGACAGAGTGTTACTATGTCACCCTCGGTAGAGTGCTGTAGCGTCACAGCTCACAGCAACCTTCAATTCCTATGCTTAGGCGATTCTCTTGCCTCAGCATCCCAAGTAGCTGGGACTACAGGCACCTGTCACAATGCCAGGCTATTTTTGGTTGCAGCTGTCATTGTTGTTTAGCAGTTCTGGCCAGGCTTGAACCTGCCAGCCTCAGTGTATGTGGCCGGTGCCCTACTCACTGAGCTCTGGGTGCTGAGCCAGGGGTATAATTACTACAGCAACAAAATTTACCGTATTTAGAAAAACTACCCCCAGGTTTGTGAGGACCCCTCATTTCCTTTTCAGGATGATCTCTTGAAATATGAATCTTGAGTGTTAGGTGCATGTGGTGAAGGAAGACGGAACCATTGCAGGTGAGCATTTTTGCTTCAGCTTGAGGAAGGGACTGGGAAAGGAAGGAAAGAATACAAGAAAAACCCAGAGAAGGGCAAAAGAAAATAGAAATAGAAAATAATAGGCAGTATCCTGGACTTATCCATAGCCCTGAAAAGTAGAACAGAAAAATTAAAGTTATTCTCCCTGTCTTAGTCCATTTTGTGCTGTTACAGTGTACCATGGACTGGGACATGCGTGATGAACAGAAATGTATTGGCTTTTGGAGGTTGGGAATTCTAAGATCAAGGGGCTGCCATCTGGTGAGGGTGGCTTTCTTGCCACATTATCCCATGGTGAAAGGGCAAAGAGGGAGAGAGACGGAGACCAGTGGGCTGAACTCACCCTTGCATAAGGAAACCATTGAGAGCAGAGCCATTTCAGCCTAATCACTTCTCAGTAGGTCTTACCTCCCAGCACTATTGCAACAGGAATTAAGTTTCGACATAGGCTTATTGGAGGACACATTTAAACCATAGCACTTCCCATTATAAAAGAACAAAGAGCCTCCACAGTCATAAGCACCTTGGTTATAGACTATACAGTTTCCAGAATCTAGCTCCCTTTCAGGTTACACTATGTTAGGGAACTGCTTTTATTTATTTATTTATTTATTTATTTGGGAACTGCTTTTAAACTCACCTCTGAAGTATTGATTTGGGGGCGGTGTCAAATACTGGAAAACCATGAGCTTGGAAACAAGATTGCCCTAAATTCAAATTCCAGGTCTTCCTCTTTTTAGCTTCATGAAATTGTACAACCGATTTCTCTGAGCCTTACTTTCCTCATCTATAAAGTAAGGAAAATAATACCTATATCATAGGATTATAAAGATTACATGGGATAATGCATCTGAAATGCCTTGCACAGTACTGCTAGCCCATCATTCACATCTTCCTTCTCTTTCTTTAAGCTTATCTCAATATTCACGTTACCTAAAGTATATTCGTAACATTAGCTTCTCACATAGGCCCACACATTAAAAGAGCTGTTTATTTTGAACTTGGAAGTGTCTTAAAATATACTCATCTATTTCTCTCTATCTGTATGTTTGTTAACAACTTAGCCCAGTAAGTTCTGCGTTGTTGATCTTAAGATCCAGAAGACAGTAAGTGGTATTACCAAAGGATAATGTTGCAGAGCTAATGAGGAAAACTAAAGCGATTTGATTTACTTAGTCAAGGAAAGATGGCTGAAGGGGAAACTTATTTCAGACAAGCACAGGGTCACTTTATTAAGATAGGACTTCACAGTATAGTATGAGATAAAGGATATAGGCTCTGGAGTCAGGCCAGGTTCAAATTTTGCCTCTGCCATTTACCAGGCATATGACCTTGAGTAAGTTACCAAAATCCCTGGAACTTCAGTTTCTGATCTGTGAAATGAGAAAACATAACAACTGCTGTGCTCGAGGGTTGGAGGGGAGAATTCAAAGTGGTGGTGTATATACAGGGCTTAGCAGAGCAGCAGCCCATACTAGATTGTCAGTAACACTTCAGTAAGATAACGATTAGCGCTACCACCCAATGTGAAGAAGGCAACCTGCCATTAGGCAAACACACAGAACCAGAAATCATTAGACTAGTACTCTTCGCTATGTGGTATTGGCCACCTTCACCACTCTTTACCCCAATTCCCAACAGAAGTAATTCTCAGAGATGACTGCCCTGTTTATTTTATGGTTATTACACTTAATATATACTCTCAGGAAATCATACGGGAGAATATTTTTGAAAAACACCAAGTGAGTCAAAATGCAAGAGATGAATACGAAATGATGGCTAGTGTACAGGTGTCGGCATGTCATCTAAATATGTATTTTAGGGGTTCAACTTCAAATGTGCAGCATGAAAATGATGTATTACTCTTTTCTCCACAAATCTCTCTCTCTCCCTCCCTCTACAGTTAGGCGAGAACCACCTATAGTCCTCACAGATGATATGTTTGGGTCATATAGAAGAGATGTTTATTGTTTCCATTTAAAACATTTCAAAATCTGACCTGCCAAGTCTTCCCCTCTCAATGCTGACTACCATTTCTTGGTTTTTCTCCATTACTATTAGAGGCACTACACTTCTCCCAGGCTCTGGGAAGCCTTGGATTTTTTTTTTTCTTCCTTCAATGTACTTTTCCAGATTTGGCTTTATTTCTACATGCCACATCCATTAGTCTTTCCCAGGCCCTTTGCCACTCGTCTACAAATTACTATACCACCCCCCAAGGGTGCAATCTTGAATTCTTCTTCTGGGCCATGCTACAAATCAATTCCTTGATCAATTTCCTTTGAAAATCAATTTGGCATCATATTCATCCACCCAGGAACTCTCAGTGGCATTTCATTAGAAACTCTTTAGCTTGTTATTCTTAAGTTCCTCATCAGGCAGCCCACTGCCCTCTCCACTTTCAAATCTCATCTCAGCTCTAACACAAAGCCACCTAGTTAGCAAAAAGGAACACTAAGAAATGGGGTTTAAGGGGGGTGGGGGTGGGAGGAAAACCTGGCCTGCTGAACCAGGAAGTCTGGAGGGCCCATAAGTAATGACCAATAGAAAGAGACCATCAATGACCAATAGGAAAAGGCAATACTGCCTGGAGGCGCAGAGAGACCAATGAAAGGCTTGCAGCCAAATGGAGAGTATTTACACCCCTGCAGGCCTTTGGGTCTTTGTCTCTCTCACCTTTTCTCTTTCTTGAAAGGGAACCCCTTCCAACTGGGGAAGTGATCTAAGCTTTCTCTTTGTTTTTCCTAAATAAAATTTCTCTCTGTTACACTGAAACTTGTGGAAGTTACTTTGCTCTCTGTTCAACCTGCCTGTGCCACTCCAGTTTTATTTCCAGTTTCCATTCATTTTTACTTTCAATTACTGCCCTGCCTCAGTTGAACTTTCTAGATCAGGCAAATAATCGAACCAGGTCACCCGGGTTTGGGGAACCGGGACCTCTGACTAGAGCCAGTCTCTGGACTGTCCCCTGTCTATCGCCTGTTTGCCTCTGCCTCAGTGCCTCTCCCGGATTGTGAAGTATTTCTCCTATACCTCCCTCCTAAGGAGTCTATATCCTACATTTCTTTCAAAGCTCAGCTTAAGAATCAGTTTCATCAAGAAGCGCTTTCCCATTTTCCCAATACATAACTTTCCTTCATCCCTTGCTCCCTTCATCCTTCCGCATCCCTTGCTCTTAGCCTTGCGGTGCTCTCATGCAGTGCCATGTGGAGAACTGTAATCATTCTCCAGTGTGCTGGGGACACAATACACAGTTAATAGACACTTGTGGACTTGACTCCATGTCTTGTCTCTTCCATTCAACTGTAATTTCTTTAGGGGGATGCTTATGTCTATAGAATCTAGTACAGGGCTCTGTCAGCAGTAGGAACTTGACTTAACATTTAAAATGAATGCATGAATTATTTGTAGAAATAGCAGGACTCTGAGAGCCTGGAGTCTCTCCCCTCCCTGGGGTTTTTCAGACCCATATGCCTCCTGTTTTTAGTTCCCTTCCTGATGGAAAGCTGGAGGACAGACCAAGACTGGTGAGAATCAAAGGCAGCTTGCTTGTATAAAGTGAGCCAACTGTGGAGCAAGTTTGGAGTTCCCGGCAGTGTGCAAGGGTTGATGCCAAGTCATCAGTTGGCCCTTCTCCTAGGTATGTGCAGCTTAGTAGCTGAGAGTGTCTAGGGAGCCCCTGCTCCTGGCTCCTGTCCTTGATGAGAGAAACACAAAGCCACAAGAGGTACTTCTGCCCATTCCTGGAGTAGGCATAAGTAGGAAAGAGAAGGCTTCCTGGCCCTCCATACAAAGCAGGTGAATGAAACCAATAGAATCTGTGTATCCTCAAGTTGATAAAACTCCATTGATTTTAATTTCATAAACATCTATGAATTCAGTTTCTCTTCTCTTCCCTTTCTTCTCTCTTTTTTGTTCTCTTCTCTTCCAGTCCAACCAATATGCCTTAGCCCATCATCTCTCATTTGTAATGCAACAAGAAGCTCCAGCTGCCCAGCTAGTCACCCCTCTCTGCTCCTGCTCCCTGTCCGCATGGCCACCAAAGTCATCGATCTGGAAAACAACAAAACAAAGTCCTTTAGCTATTACTACCTCTCCTGACTCTCACTAACCTATGTGAGAGAGTTCTCTTGAGTGAAGTGGTCGCCCAAACCTTTAAACCATGGTCCTTTCCCTCTCCATTATCCTCTTCCACCATATTTCTTGACACACCAGTGCTGTCTCATTGAGCAAGAAAGACTAGTTCTTATGGGTATGAAACGAGAGGATTCAGCTTTTTTCTCCAAGGTTCCTGAGATGAGTCAGCTGCCAACTAATCTGCCCCACAGGAATACAGAGGATTAACTGGGGGGTATCTAGCTCCAAAGTTCATGTTCCCTTTTCCTTTGTTTTCTGTAATCCTATTAGTGATTAATAAGTACTTTAAGAAGTAAAAGTAATGAAAATAGCTAAAGGGTAACCGGTGGGTAATGGAGAATTAGGGCATGAGAAACCACAATGATGATGTATATTGTTGTTATTGTAAACACCCATTTGCTGATCAAGAGAAGCAATAAAAACAGTGCATTTGGAGTCATTGGGCATCATAGCTATCTCACCCATAAAGGATGTTGACCCTCTGAGCCCACTCTATAAATTCTACTCTATTTCTATTTGTCTTTATTCTCCTCATTCCCTCATCACTGCTGAGCACTGGGGACACTCCCAGGTTGTGTGTGGGCTGGTTCCTTACACACGAGCTTCCCTCCCTGCTTGCCTGGCACACAGGAAGTCTTTTGCCTCCATCCCTTCTCCAGTGGGTAAATCCCACTGATCCTTCAACACTCACTTCCAATGGCATTTCCTTACTGTGTCCTTATCCTATTCCTAGGGACTCAGTCACTCCCTCTACTGGGATCCAGTGGCACTTTTTACACCTACATTAAATGCTGTTGTCATAACCTCTGTAAAGTAGTGTCCCATTTACACATTGGTCTCTCTTATTACACTCTGTGTTCCATGAGGGCCACAACTCTATCTTCTTCCTGGAATAGAGCACAATGCCTGACATAGAGTAGATGAATAGGGACCATTTGTCATTTTGTGGGCTGTGTGCCGTTTTACCCCTTTCTACACTTAGAGAAATTATTTGCTTTATGAATCTTGGTGTGAGAAAGAGCACACCTTCCACTCAAGACATGAAAATACTGCAGTTTTACATCCCAGCTACTCAGGTAGGGCACGTGACCTCGGCTTGATCATTCACGTGAACAGCCCCCAGGGTGCCCTTGACACAAAGCTACAAGGACAGCCCAAAGTGCACAGGGGGGAATTTCTAGGGCAGCAGCAGGGCAGTGAGAAGCATGCTAAGGGATTGTTTCTAGATTTCAGCAGAGGGGGAAGCCGTATCCTTCTGAGTTGGTATCATGGGGTATGGATTTGCCTGTGGTCCTGATGCACCTTAGTTTTCTTTACTCTTTGTTATTTCTGAGCCTTAGTCTCTAGCTTCTATGTAATTCTGTGAGCTATTCAATATCCTTTCAATTAATTCCTTTTCTGATTATATCTGCTCAATGTGTTGCTTACAACCAAGACTCCTGGTTAACATTCAGTATTCAGTATTTGTTAAAAGAGTGTGTGGATAGACAGGATAGTCCAAGATGTAACTATGATGGAAAATGTTGGGTCCTTGAGGTATTCTTTTATCTTTTGGGATGTAGCTTACCCCCTGTTTCTGTGTCCTCACATTCCACTAGCCTTTAAGCAGCTCCTGGCTACCTATGTTAGAAAAGATGTACTGATACATTGTCACTATCCAGATGTAGAAAAATGATCACCATTCTTAAGAATATTTGTTTTTGAAAAAGGACAGTTCTATGGCTTAAGTGAATGACTCCACATTAATAATGTTTGGGGTATACATCTCAAGTTAGGAAAGAGATATTTTATGGCAGAAAACCTTAGTGGTAATTTTACCCTACAGAATGTGGGTAATGTCTATTTGAGGGCTGATTTCTGTGTGTGCATGTATAGTGCTTATTTGCATAGTAATGTATTCAGAGTTTTTGATGTGTGTTTGAAGTATAGGACAGGTAACCTGCACAGAATTGCCCAGTCAGGGATGGAGCAGGTAAAAATGAGGGGTTACTGATGAATTGTATCAGAAAAAAATTTCAGTCTTGACCTTTTAAGAAATTCAAGTTTTCCTAAGTCAGATGTCTCCTGTGACCATGCATACATCACTTGATAAGTTTTTGTTGATGGGGGCAAGAGGCGAGAAGATAATTGGAGAGCAGGTCTTCTCTATCCACTCCCCAGCTTCCAATCTGGGGGAATAAGACATATTTCTGTTTGGGTCAGTGGGCATGGAGAGAGGATAAATCAAAGGCTAATACTGGAAAGTTTATAGAGCATCCTCACGGGATCTCATGTAATCCTTACAGCAATCCTGGGATGTGAGCACTAAGACCCATTTTGCAGATGAGGAAGGCGAGGCTCCCAGAGGTTAAGTAAGTGGCCTTTCCAGTGAAGTGCAAGGGCCATTTAAAGGGAGCCCTTCTCAGGGCATATGCTCATATGTGCTCCAATTAAACTGAGTAAATTTACCAAAGGAGATTGGAAAGAAAACTTCACATTAGACTTGACGGTGAACCTCAAGAACCCTCAAGCAGGGTGCTGCCAGGGTGGCAGCGTTTTTACCTTATCTTGGGTTCAGTCTTCTTGCTGCTGGTTGGCGAAAGGAGATGCATTTGGAAGTTCACCCAACCTGTGTTAGCCCAGCCCACACAATCTGGCTTTATTTTCTGCAGCTGGAACACCACTGTGGTGTGCTTCATTTCTTGTTGCCTATAGTCCTAACACGGAAGTCAGCCTTAATCTGCAGACTCATTCTGATGAGATTGCTTTGGAAGTCACTCCAAAGTCACCAAGGCTAAATGGGATGTGGCTGTTAAGATAGAAATGCATTTCAGTTAATACCTCGCTGCACTGAAGCTAAGCCAGTGCCAGCCCTAATTCCTAAAGGAAAACAAATCCACAATAATCCATCTTCTAATTCTGTGCAGACTGGCACAACCCCAGATCTATCGGTTGTGAGTCCTCTTTCCTTCACACTGAGGCTTAGACAAACCCTTCCCAAGGTTAAATTTGAGGTCAGGAAGTTGCACAGGTAAAAAAGTGTGGCCTGAGATAATAGTAATAGCTCCCAAGGTTTTTCTGAAATAATATTTACTCTGGTAAGAGAAAGAGCTTCCCCCCGCCCCCAGTGAAAAACCAACTTGAGTTGAGTAGCAAGCAAAGTACAGAACTATTTTGCAGGTTGCAAACAAGGCTTTGTTGGGTTAAAAGTGGCTTTGTCTGATTTCTTTTTTGTCTGTATCCTTCATTTTTCCCCCAGCCTCTCATTCACACTAAACTTCAAAGGACTGGGAAGAGAGCCCACTGCTTCCTAGAAATATCCACATTTGAATGTCACAGTTTGACTGGAGCAAAGGAAATAGACATGGAGGGAAACAGACAAGGTGGAGGGGAAGCTCGGGGCGGGGCTAGGCAAGTATGGCCCGCATGCCAAATCTGGCCTGCCACCTGCTCTTTACAGCCCATAAGCTGAGAATGGTGTTTACTTTTGTAAATGGTTGGGAAAAAGTCAAAAGAAGAATTATGTCTTGTGATGAGAAAATTATACAAAATTCGAATTTCAGTGTCCGAAGTTTATTGGAATGCAGCCATGCTCCTCCCTCTGTGGTTGTTTCTGTACTTCAGTGGAAAAGTTAAATACAGTAGTTGCAACAGGCACTGTCTGGTCCACAAAGGCTAAAGTATTTCCTACCTGGCCCTTTACAGAAAATGTTTGTCACCCCTTTTAGAGTAAAATTCCTATAAAGCAAACAGCTCTCAAGGGGAGAGCAGTTTACAATGGGAAAGATTTATCTTTTTAATAACAAATGTGTCTGAGTGAGCCAAACTTTAACTTCAGTTAGCATCTCTGTTGCCAGCCTTAAACAGTAGGCTAATCCCAGTGACAGGAGACCTTAAAATATTTCCCAGGGCAGTGGACCTCAAGGCATCATTTCCCAAAACTCTTTTAGGGCAGGGCAAAGATGATGTCACCCAGGGCTGGGCACATGTGCAGTAGCTTTTGAGCAGTTCTGCTCTCGCGTAGCTACTGCTACCTTAATTTAAAGGTGAGGACATAGCTCCTATTAATTATGCCCAAATCCTCAAGAAAGAAACTGCCTTCACGTCATCTTTGGCATAAAATAGCTCTTTCCTATTTATTTAACCACCTATTAAATCATTTTTTCCACCAACATTTGTTGAGCGCCAACTATGTACTAGGTGCCAGATATTCAAAGATGACTGAAATACAACCACAGCCCCTGCTTTTGAGAGGCTCATAGTTTAGTGGTAGAGAAACAGATAGTGGTTGAAAGTGATTGTTCCAACATAGGATGTAAGTTTTGTAATAAAGGCACAAGTAAAAACGCCTGTGGGAGCTCAGAGAACACACAGAATTTGGGGTACAAATGGTGGGAACCACTGTTTCACTAGACACTAAGTGATTTTACTGATGATCATTTCGTAACCTCTAGAATTTTGAAGAAAAGTAACAGAGGGGCCATGTAATGTCACCCTTAGGATTCATTTTGGTTTTCCGGAAGTTCCAAGCTCTTCCTCCTGTGTTAGTTTGACAGGGCTAACATAACAAAGTGCCACAGACTACTGGGTGGTTTAAAGGACAGAAATTGATTCTCTCACATTTCTGGAGGCTACAGGTCTGAGATCAAAGTGAGGGTGGGGATGGGTTTCTCCTGCGGCCTCTCTCCTTGGTTTGTAGATGGCTTACCTTTACAGGGTCTTCAGGGGGGTCCTCTCTCAGTATGTGTCTGGATCCTAATCTTCTAATCTTCTCTTTTTATCAGGACACCAGCCATATTGAATTAGGGCCCACATTAATGACCTCATTTTAACTTAATTACCTCTGTAAAGTCATTATCTCCAAATACAGTCAAATTCTGAGATACTTGGGCTTTAGATTTCCACATGTGAATTGCGGTAGACATAACAAGCCCATAACACCCCTTGGCCTTCACAGACACTGCTCTTCCCCTCACAGCCTCCACACTGCACCCGGCACCTTCCTAACTTCCTCACACTCTCTGGGCTCCACTGAGTCCTGAAGGCTCCCTCAGAGAACCTGTACTCCCTGCCTCCCTGCCCCGTCCTGCATGGAGCACTCCTCACACTGCACCATGTCTGGCTTTAACTGTGGGAAAATCAGGGTGCTCCCCACCCCCTTCTTCCTTCTTTAACCCTCTTTCTTCTACCCACTCTAAGGAGACTAAAATAACTCAGTTCAGTCTTTACTAGAATAATCAGGAAAACGTATCTAAGGGATTTTTTTTTTTAAGGTAAATCATGGCTGTCATATAAAATGAACACATGTCAAAGATTTTATTTTACTTCTTTTTTTTGTCAGTTCAACTAGTGGTTTATAATTTTTTTTTTGGCTGTGACTCACAGTAGGAAACATATACATTATACTATGATCCATAAATGCACACAAACGTACATAAGAACTGACACGTGGGTGTTTGTAACTGAAACATACCTACCTTTCTCATGTACAAAGTACTGTGATAGTTCTGTCCTAGTCTACATGGTGTTCTAAACACACTGGTTGAGAAAAACAGTGTTTTGGATTCTGACCAGCTAGAGAGAGTCTGAGGGTACATTTTATAACAGCCTTTATTCCTCCCCCACAGCCCCACAGCTAACTCAGGGGAGCTGCTATGAAGCATTTGCTCTTGAGATAAGTGACTTGATCTTGATACTTGGATAGAGTAGGCTGTCTCTTCCATGACTGGCCATTCCTCACTATGCTGGCCCCTACTTCTCTTTCTGTCTCTTAAATGCTGGTGTGTCCCCCCAGCAGCTGTGTCTGATCTCTTTCCCACTCTGAGAGAGTGTACTTCCATGGCTTCCCTACCAGTGAAGGACCATTGCTCATAAACCCCACTAGGCTCCAAGTCTCAGCCCTCATCTACCCCTTATAAATCCCCCACTGAACTCTCCCATAGATTTCAAACTCATTAGGTCCAAAATTGTTATTTATAATCCCTCTTCCCTATCTCCTCACCCAAACCTATTTATTTTCCAGGTTTCTTTATCTCAAAGAATGGCACCGTACTTACTCACCCAAGACACCCCCCCCCCCCGAGGTCATCACTTGCAATCTCTCTCTCCTTTATCTCTATATCCCGTAAGTTACCAATTCAACCTTCTTTTTTTTTTAAGTTAAAGTTGTTAATTTATTATGGTTTTTCTTTTCTTTTTTTTCTTACATATACATGTGATTATTAGGTTTTCATTTTTTGCCTTCACAAAATAAAAAGCCTTAAAATTTAATAACAATAACAATGTTTAAGATAAGGACTAGAAATGAAAACCTCATAAAGAATGAACAAACATAAATACATTCAGAAAAGAAATCAGACGATTGCTACAATGAAATATTAAGCAATAATAGTAGTAATAATGCAAAGAAAGTAACCTTCACATTGTCAGATAGGAGTATGTCCATTATAGAATACTTTGATCAGTTAACGTCTTATTTTGTTTGTATCCTTGTTTGCTACTTTGTTGTTTAAAAGTGAGGAGGAGTTTTTCACGGCCAAAAAACTCTTGGACAAAATTTAAATGTGCTTAGTGTTTCTCAAAAATCCTCGTAAAACACCGCTATGAACACAAGAGCTGGGGAAAGAAAAAGGAAGTGGAAGGGATTTTTAGTGGTATAACTAGATGTGTCTTATCTCAAGTATGAAATTTCTTTTAAGTCTTTCTTGTATTATAATCTTTAAGTTGCCTTGATTTTCCACTTTACTCCTTAATAGACCTCTGTTTGTTTCCATATAAAAATGATATTTAAAATACCCTTGAATAAAACTTATATTCAGGGAAAATGTATCACTATTTATCCTGGGGTCCTAAGAGCCCCTTGATTCAATCAGATCACATCTGGGGGCTCTCACATGCACATTTGAGAAGTACAGGCTTAATTTAATTATTAAAACTATCATTTGTCTGGACCTCTACAAATTGTAAAATACTTTCCACATAAAGTATCTGGTTGGGCCTCTCAGCAGCCTCTTTTCAGGCTCCAGGTACTTCACCTACTTAGTTAGTGCTGGAATCCCTCCAGGTCCCGGCTTAGGCTGCCTTCTCTTATAATTCCATATTCACCACCTAGATGATTTTTTTATTATGGTTTCAATCACCTTGTGCATACAACTGATACCAGAATATCCAAAGGCACCTATACAACTTCCCTCAGGCCCAGACTGGTACTGGTGTGTGACATCTTAGGAACCGGGTCACACGGCCCGGAGGTAGGTGGTGAGCGAGTGATCAGAGCTTCATCTGGCACTGTCTCCCATCACCCCTAGATGGGACCATCATGTTGCCGGACGACAAGCTCAGGGCTCCCACCGATTCCTCATTCAGGTGAGTTACCAATTATGTCATGATATAATTCAATATTAACAGAAATGACGGGGACAGTAGCTGTAAGGCGTGTGAATCATCCAGAAACCGTGCTCCCCACCCTCAGTCCACGGAAAGATTGTATCCCACGAAACTGGTCCCTGATGCCGAAAAGGCTGGGGACCACTGATCTATGGCATCTCAGTATGCACACCCCCACCCGATCTGTCACTAAGGTGTATAAACTTCTAAAAATGTCTCTAGTCAGTTTACATCTCACAAATTCATCACTGCTGTCACCGTCAGAATCCCTGTTCAAGCTACTGGAATCTTTTCCTGAAATATTCAAATTTTTACTTCAGTGTCTGGTAAGTATCTCAAGATGAGGCTATCCAAACAGTTGTTTTTCTCCAACTTCTTTGTAGGAAAAAGTGTCACCATAAACCCAGTTCATAAAACCAGTGACAAATGAAGAAAGACCGTAGCTCATTCACTTTCTCTTACACTGGGCGCCACCCAGATCTAGGACGTGTCACAGAAAGTTCTATTTATCAGAGCTGCAGCAAGTCTTGAAATCAGATAAAACCTTATTTTTATGTTTTAACTGCTTTGGTTATCCTCAATTCCTTGTATTTTCATATGAATTTTAGAATTAGTAGGCAATTTCTACAACAAAGCTGCTAGATTTCTGATTGGTATTGCACTTACCGATGGACCAGTTTGGAGAAGAATGACAGCAAAATTGAATCTTCAGAATCTATTCCGTTCTATTCTATTCTATTCTAATATTTCCATTGACTTAGGTCTTCATCAATATCATTAGTGTTTGGTAATTTTCAGTTTATAGGACTTTTACTAATATATCTATCTCTAAGTATTTTTATTGCTTGTACTATTACATAAGGCATTTTTATTGTAAAATTTTAATCTCCAGTTGTTTTATGCTTGCATATAAGAATCCGACTGGCTTTTGTATATTGACTTACATCCTGTAACCTGGCTAAACTCATTGCTTGCATATAAAAATCCGACTGGTTTTTTGCACATTGACCTATGTCCTGTAACCTGGCTAAACTCATTGCTTGCATATAAGAATCCAACTGGTTTTTTGCGTGTTGACTTATATCCTGTTACCTGGCTAAACTCACATGTTTCAGCAGATTTTCTTTAGGTTTCTTGGACCAAGCCATGGTGTCTACTGATAAAGGCAGTTTTGTTTTTGTTTTTTTTCTTTCCAATCTGCCTGCCTTTCCTTTGTCTTTCTGGCCTATTGAGCTGAATAGGAATTCAAGTACTACGTTGTAGAGAATCTCAAAAAACACATTTAGTCCTTTTTTTTTTTTGGTATAGTATTAGCTATACTAAAACACATTTAGTATTTTTTATACAGTATTTGCTGTAGCTTGTCTGTAGTATTAGCTGTAGATGTATTCTGTTAAGTTGCAAAGTTCCTTTCTGTTCCCAATTTGATGATGCAATTTTTTTAATCAGTCATTCGAATTGGATCTTTTCAAATGCTTTTTCTACCTCTCTCAAAATAATCACATTTTTTAAAAATTCAGTTAAGATGATATGTACATTTTCAAATGTTAAATCAATTTTACTAATTAAGGTAAGTCATTTACTATCTTTCCAAGTATTGCTATATTTAATTGACTAATATTTTGTTATAAATTTTTGAGTCTCTATTCATAGAGTAATCTTCCTTATCCATTGGGAATAGTTCCAAGACCCCTCTGGACACCTTACACCTCAGATGGTACTGAACTCTAAGTGTACTGTTTTTTCCTATGGCATCATAGGAATGTATCCTACACACAAACGTATAATAAAGTTTAATTTATAAAATAGATACAGCAAGAGATGAATAGCTAATGATAAAAACCAATTATAGCAATATTCTATAACAAAATATATGTGTATGTGATAGCTGTCCTTCCCATCCCTTCCTTTCTCAAAATATCCTGTTGTACCCTACTCATCTATTTTCAGACTACAGTAACTGAAACCCCAGGAAGTGAAATCATGGATAAGGGGGGACTATTGTACTTTTATTTTCTTTTAATGTCTTTGTCTGCTTTGGGGAGATTAATGTGAACCTTGCATGAGGTGAGAAATATTGTTTCCTTTTTGGTTTACTGAGTTTGTGTTAAGACTGGTATTATTTCTTCCTGAAATATTTGTAGGGGGGGTATTTGTTTTTAATAGACATCAGATACCAACACCATGAAACGCATATTCTTTAAACATATAACTGGAAATTAATGTTCCAGCCATAGACTAGAACGGTATGAATTTTTATATCTTCCAATACATTAAAATAATTCATATTCTCATCTAACATTTTCTTAGACCATCAGGCAAATTAATCCTGTTTCTCTAGATCAGACAGGTGGCCAATCCACTAATAACAGAAACCCTTAGAGAATTACTGAGGGAGGAAGAGAAAGAAAGGTAACCAATTTCACATTTACTATATTTTATTAAATATACACATGTTTTTGGAGACAAGGTCGCAATTTCTCACCCACACTGGAGTATTGGCACAATCATAGCTTATTGCAATTTCGAAACGCTGGGGTCAAGCAATCTTCCTGCTTTAGCCTCCCAAAGCACTGGGTATGAACTGCCAAGCACAACCATAAACATGTTTTATATGTTTAATACTTCTAAATATAAGTGTTTTTACATATGTGCATAAAGTATAAAATATATACCTAATATAATTTATATTTAAAGCTTTAATTAATTTATTTTTTTTTTTTAGTTAAACATCGAACCTCTAACAAATTACATTCAAATAATTGAGGCTATCATTAATGGAGAATGGTAATGTGCTCTTGAAAGACAGTTTGAAATTTCATACACAAAGAAGACTGGCCAATGTTATTAGCTTTACTTTCTTCCCCCCCCCCAATATCTATAGTAAATAAAACATTTTTGAATGTATTTTTGGTAAAAAGTGAGGCAAACGTAACTTTTATTTAAAAAAAAAAAAAAACAGGGACCATAAACCCAACTTCAAAGCCTCCTGTCAATCTTGAGCTTTCCAGGGAGCTTCAGAAAGTTTGTTTGAAGGGAGCTGAAAAGAGCTGGTTTTCAGAGCTTTCAAGTGAGCACAGTGCTTGGATAGCAAACTTCCTGTAGGAAACTCCCATCCAATTTGCGCCTGGTGTCCAGTCCCTCACGATACATCGAGGCCATACTCCATGAAAACACACATATCATACAAGTGCGTGGGCCAGCAGCTCTGGGAGACAAATACCGCATTATAAAACAGTGCAGCCTGAAGGCTTTGATTGCCCTGCATTTATGGTTTCCAGGAAGAGGGACGCTTCCAGCTGAAAGCAGATTCTGCACAAAATCCTTTCCTGGGCTGCACCTGGCTTCCCCTGCCCCTCCCCTGCCAGCCCCTCCGCAGCCCGGCTCCAGGCCTGGTTCCTGTCACCAGCCAGGCTACAGTTTCCAACCCAGTCTGTGGTCTGCTTTCCCTCTGGGTATTGCTGGAGGTTTATCGACAAAACGCAGGCTCCTCATAATCCACTTGAAAGGCCCACTGTGTTCAGCAGGAAGCTGTGATCATCCTTCAGTGGTGACGCTGCGCTGCGTGTTGTCACGCGGAGAACATGTCTCCAAGTGTGTGTGGGAAGGGACGCGCCCCGGGGAGTGGGGCGGGAGGGGTTTGTCTCCACTCTCCCAAACACCTCCCTCGGCCAAAACTCCGAGACCCAGCGTCCTTTGGGAACTCTCTTTCTAGGCTTTACTTTGGAACCCTCTCTCTCCCTGAATATCAGTGCCCCAGGGAGATCCTGGCCTCTCAAAGTCTCGGCCAGGACTTGAGATGTCCTTGGAGAGAACGTTTTGTGGCTCTAGAAGTTTCGCGTGTGTTTATCCTTTGGCCCAGACGTTACTCAGAGAAGAAACGAAGATTTCTAATTATGCAAATAAGAACCAAATATGCTCCTTTTTAAGGAAAATTGTTATCATATAGCATAAACAATACCCTGAATTTTAATTTCCAATCTGCCGATTCACCACCATATGACCTTAGACAAATTGCAGACGAAGCCTGGACATTGACTGGTCTCAACTGGACAGGGCACAAGAACCAAAAGCAAAGCAAACAAACAAGAAAATGAAAGTAAAACAACAAGAACTTTTCATTATGCTTCTTCAGATTTACTCCGTGAGCTGTTTCTTCCTCATGCTACAAAAATCTTTCAATTGTTCTCAGATAACAGGAGTGTTCTAGTCCTTTGATGAATCACCATAGTCTCATTAGAAGAATGAAACTATAATCACTGCCTCTGATCTGCCTGGTCTCTCCCGCCACCCTCGGCTGCCCCAGCCCTGCTTGCTCTGACGTTAGGACTGGAATTCCAGAATGGCAGAGGGAACGCCCGGCCTCTCTCCTGCACCTGTGCTTTTCATCTTCTCCCTGTTTTTAGGATTTCACCAGGTTCCCTCAGACCTGGAGCTGGGGAGTGAGGGAGGACAGACAGGTGAGCAGCAGGAAACCTCTTATTTGGGTGGCATGGGTGTCATTGGGTGGGCAACATCCCATAGCTAGTTCTTCCTCTGGTGGGTGCGTCTGTGAGTTTCTCAGTGGCCCCGTCGCCCCACCTTGATCCCTCCAACCACGGCTTCCTTGATACGGACTTATTTGCTCTCTGCCTATGATCCTGCCCAGCTCTGAGCTTGTCGGTCACTTCCCTCATTTGGGATGAAAATTATAAAAAGAATTTCTACATTTTTTGGCCTAGATTCTTCCAATGTTTAAAATAACCATTCTATCCCATATACATATATTTTTCTGAACAATTTGAGAGCCAATTACAGACATAATGTCCATTGACTACTAAATACTTTAGTGTTTATTTCTTAAAATAATGATATCTCTTATATAACCTACAATACAGGGTTGCCATAAAGTTTGTGTGCAACTTAAAGTTTTTAAATAAATTTAAATAATTTTATTTAAAATAAATTGCACACAAACTTTATGCAATTTAAAATAATGCTTTTAAATAATTTTAAAAATGTAATTTAAATTATTTAAAATAATTTAAATAATCCGACAATAACTTAAGTCAACAAGTCCACCAAACAACTCTTACTAGAGTGGTATAGATGTGCACCATACTGATCCAGACTACCTTGCCTCACTCATTTAACTACCCAGGTTACTTTTCATCTCTTGATTTTGCACATTTAGTATGTGGCATGTGAGAGTAACTTGAGTAGCAAAGGCTGAATTCCAAGTTTTTAAAACTCTGATGCCTTTTGTGGAAAGAATGGCTCAGACCATGCTCTTTTCTGTTCAGTGGGGAGCAGGTCCTCATTAGTCCTCATGTGCTGAGGACCGACATTCACTTAGATCTGCAAAGCTTGTCCAGCACTCAAATATGGCAGCCCTGCACATATATGCACTTAATAAATATTTCTGCATGGTGCTTAAAGCTCTTCAAATAAAGTGCTAAATAAAAGTAATCGTAGGCCTTGGCAGTGTACCCTAACTAGGCACATCTTCAACTGTTACATGAGTAGCTGCAAAAATTAGTCCATGGGGTCCCCGTAAATACTTTGCTAAAAATAAGCTTCATCACTGCTCATTTCAATGTTCCTGAGGTCACAAGCATCTTACACTTGTCACATCTGTATATTTGAGCTCAGGAATGTGGCATCTAAAAAACAAAATGTCAGATATTTAGATCCCAAGATCCTAAAAGATTCCAGGAAACAGATTATCCTCTTCAAGACTGAAAAACACTGTCTGATGATTATTGTGAAATCCAGGTATAAATCAGTATCGTAGGAGGTGTTCTGAAAAATTTTTTTCTCCTCATTTTTTCTAACTGCTTCCCTAACACCTGCTCCAAAAATTAGAATGGAGCCTCGTGTCCTAGAGAGGCTTAACATATATTTTCATTATTGCGGTGAGTGCAAGACAGAGTCCATAACCCAAAATCAGGAAGAAGCTAAGACTCTCCTATATCAAAATACCATGTAGAGTCTTGAGATTTAAATGAGGGAAAATGAATAGAGAACAAGGGACAGTACATTGTACAGTGCCCAACGTTAGCTGCCAGTACTGGTGTTCTCGAGCTGCCTACACAATCTCTCAGGCAATCGTACAGATCTTCTCAGCAATCTCTTTGTAGTATTTTGACTTCTCATAATTTGAGTGTTGTTTTTTTTCCTCAGCAGCAGATTATACAACCTTCCCCGAAGTAGAACATTTTAGCTTCACCCTAATGTCTGACTATGCCTGAATTAAACATCTTTTCCTTTCCTAGCTCTGGGAAAGCTTGCAACATCAGCCCTCCCCTCTGGTCCCGAGCAACCTCTGCCAAATGCTAACCTGATCCTTTGGATGACAAATAGGCAGCATTGGCACATCAGACCTCATGTGCTGTCCCAGGTCAGCATCAAGTTCAGTGTTCAAACGCCAAAGGCTTCCCTAAAAAGGAGTGAATGCCTCATCTTACTCATTCCAACATGTCACCTGCTTCCACTAAAATGTCCTCAGTATTAAGCCCCCCCTTTTTCCATTATTCATGACCCCTAATTTGTCAGTTTCCAGGACTCCTTACTAAATTAATCTGAATTAAGTAAGTTCGATGCCCTAATTTAACAGATCCCACAAGTCCAGAGCTAGTTGGAGAAAAAGTAAAATATCCATTCCACACTCTTATAAATATTCAGGCTCACATATTTTTTCCACAGTTCATCTTGTTAATGTCATCCTCCATAATTTATTGGTCATGTAAAAATATTTTAGCATGGAAAGTGGAGAAAATGAGTGAGAATCAATCATTCCATTCTCTTCCGCAGGCCACAGTGCCGTCCAGAAGACCTTCATTTTTAATCTTGTATTCAAGCACCAGTTGAGACAAGGCGGTTAGCAGTTCATCACGGGAGTAATTCCAGAGCTCATTCATACAGACTCGAAGGACTTTTCACTGTAACCAAAAGCAGCCAACACATACTTGGTGACCACAGGAAGAACACAATAATGGGCGATTTGGAAAAACTACAGCGTGTGCTTCAGTCCTTAAAATTCATCATCTAATTTTCTCTCTCTCCTTTCACTGGGTAAGAAATATCTGTCAACACATGTGCCGTTGGCCTATTCGCTTCCTAATGTAGTTATTGAGCTTGACTGTCTGTACCTAGACCCTGGCACATATGCAGGCCCCAGAGGGTGATGCAAAATATCTAAGGCTTAAAATCCCTATCTAGGCCCCCACCCCCCTCCCCACCGCCCGTCTACCTTGAGGGAAATCTACACGTCATTTTAAACAATACGCGACTCTTTCCCACAGGCCTATGTATTAGGAATTTACATTGTAAAAGTTCACTTTATTTATTTATTTTCTGAATAGAACAACGTGTGTTATGCTTGCATTTGAAAGCAATCTCAGAAAAAGGGTCTGCACATGAATGCTCTTGGCCAAACGTTCACATTTCCCTTAGACAAAATTGTGAGCACAACACACATGTTTTTCCATCTAAGTTGGAAAATCGTGCATTATTTTTTAAGTTTGCGGCATGCCATCTAAAATCAATGCATATTTTTCTTCATGCACATTTTCGTGAACGTCAGTGTTGATACATCCATCAGATCTGATGTGTTCAATCCCTTCAGCACCTGGGGAACTCGTACTCTTGAAAATATTCTCCCCCTAACTTTTCAATTTGCTCCTGCAAATTGTAATTCTTTTTGACTAGTGATAAGTGAGAAACAGAACCCTCCGTCTCTGTTTCCTGCTGAAGGAACGGGAACATTTTCTCTACTTCTTTTCAGGTAGGCCAAAGAATAGCTGTTCCACTCCCCGCTGTGCCCCAGTGATCTCACCAGGTCTTCTCAAAACTCAAGAGGGAAAGAGAAGCCGACCAGCAACTAAGACATTATAGGTGACACGAGATAATCTGGTACCAGAGAGAAGGCTAAATGCCGGAACTCCTGAATCACAAATATACTTCCAATGAGCCAGAAGAGATTATTACTTGCCAGAAGAATACTCATCAATCCTTCTGTTTTGAAGAATGTAAGCTTTGTCTAAAACTGTTGTGTTTACAAATAAAATTTGGCTAGAAGAAGGGAATTTTAGGCCTTCATTTTAGTTATACCCATACGAGAATAAGGTTACCGGGAAGCCAATCAGACACTGATTGGAAAGGAGAGAGGAAAGGACATGCCCCGTGAGTACAGTAATCTACTTAATATTAGGGATGGCAGGGGGCCAGCCATGGGTGTATACGGAGAGTGACTCTCCTCAACTCAGGAAGAGGGGGTGGAGGTAAGCAGGCCATGCACTGTTGGCTGCAAGTACCTGGGGTATAAAGTTTTATCTTTCTTTCTTTTAAACATGTGATTGATTTTGAAATGGGATGAGCAGAAAAAAATATCCACTGACATGAAAAAAATATTAAATGAATTGGAACATTTTATATACTTACTCGACAGCTGAGTAATTTAAGAAGCAGTGGCTTTTAAAATCAAGAGCAAAATTTTATTTTGTAATGTGGTGTCAGAAGCAATGTGCCTTTATTCACATCTTCCTGAATATCACTTCTCAAACCCTTGGCTCAGACCAAATGTAACAATTCTAAGTTAAATGACTTTGTACACATATGTATGATGTATATACCAAGTGATTCACTTTACAGACGTTAAGTATTACCTTAGAGATAGAGTCTTAAGGGTAAAGTCTCTAGGCCTATAAAACTTAGCGCTCTTTCAGATAAAAAGATAAATATACTTTCTTTTAACTACAAAATAGTATGATGCATATAAAACAGGTAAATAAATTAAACTGTATTTTCTAATCTATGATAACTAAAAGGGCACTGAAAGAATTAAATCTCAGGAGTGAACAGAAATAAATCAGTTGCAGAGATATAAATATTTACTCCGATGAGACATTCAGTCCTCAGTACGTATTCCCGAGTTCTCAGAACACAGAGTAAAACAAAGTTGGTTGTGAACTAGTATTTCAGATTATAAAATTAACATTAGTCTCGATTTGGGCGTAAAGATAGAGACCACAGATTTCAAGGAGGAATAATTACCTGTCTTTAACAATTCCAAAAGGGGTTCTTTTAACTTAAAAATATATAAAAACAATAAAAAGATTAATTCAAATGACTTGAATTCTTCCTATGGAATTCGCAGTATATAGTTCACAAAAAAGTTAACATGAGTAGGAACAACCACAATAACTTATAAGGCATGCACAGGGCTGCAGCCTGTGTGCCTATCTGTAGATCTCTACAGGAATTGGTAAGACGCTATGCTAGGGTGAGCATACATTATAATTTTGGGCCTGGGAAAGTTTTATTGTAGCATTTCCCCTTTTAATTTTCCAAAGAGTCCTAGTTTGAATAATAAATTTTATATCCACATCATCTAACCCCCACGTGGATGATAAAGTATCTTTGTGTGAATGCTCCCATTTTCTTATTTCTGCACGTTACATCTCTGGCTAGTCCAGCTCCCCTCTGAGCTCATCTCTGAGCTAGTCCAGCTCCCCTGGGTAACCAAATGAATATATTCGATAAAGAGAATAAAGAAATTTATAAGTTTGTCTGTCTGTAATTACTCAAAGTTCAATCCTTCATAAAGTCTTTACTCCTCTAAAGCAATCAACAAGTGGATGTCTAGTGCTCTTACTGTTTCTGTTAGTTACTAACTGCTGTCACTTACAGGTGGAATACAGAGCCCAAAGTCTTCCGGAGCTGAAGCTTTGTTCAGTGCACTCTAAGCCTCCATGACTGGGAGCTGCATTCACCTGCCTGGAGACTCCCCCTCCTCCCTCAAGATAACTTGGACTCTATTTTTACTTATTCATAGTTGCTCCCTAACCCGGGACATTAATAGCTATATAATTAAATAGAATGATAATAAAAATCATTGTATAATAATTTTTCATGCCCAAATAAAGACTAATGTTAACTGTTTATGAAAAGTTTCCCCACTCAATGTAAGTTGCTGCCTGGATGAGGACTTTGCTGTTTACGCCGTTACACCCACGATGGGGTAGTTATACTTAGGAGTCAGAGAAGATATTTGGAGACAGAATGACACTGGGGAAAGATGTTTTAGTGGAAAGAGGTTGAATTTGAAATGCTCAGGCCTACCTTTTGGAACTGAACTGTTCAGGGGTACTGAGTATGTCTGTGCTATGACCTGAGCAGTTTCTCTCATATGGGATAAGCCCAGCCTCTTTAACCTGTGGACTCTGGTCATCGTAGAGAGAGGCTTTCCTGACCAAGAAAAGCCTGGCAGGAATGCCAGGACTCTTTGAGACAAAGGCAGTAGCAGAAAGAGAGAAGCGGTTAGGACCAATGCCATCAGCAAGGCTGAAAGCTGCAGCGCCTAGGGCAGCAGTGCCCGTCCTTTTTGACAGCAGTGGCCACTGCCACAGAACCCAGTAGCCCAGGGGGACAGAATGGAGACTGTACCAGCAAAAGCAGCCAGAAATCAGCTTTCACCAGTGGTGGGAAGATGGCAGGGGATGGTGTCTGAGGAGGGTAGAATTTGGAGCTGAAAACAATTGTGTAAGGTCCATCCTTGATGTTGTCCCGAAGGCTGGTGTGACCAGTAGAGATGAGTATATTTGGGACGATGATCAGTTGCCCGTTTTGCTGCAGTTCCTAGGGTATGCCAACTCCCCACCATTTCAGTAGCAAGGAAATCATGTGCAGGGGAGCCAAGAGAGTGGTCAGGGTCTATCTCAGATGGTTGGACAACAATTGAAGGGAAAAAAAAAACACCTGCCTTTCCATAATTGATCCTAGCACCAATACTGCCAGCTCTGAATTCATGAAACCCATTTTATAGACCAATAAAATGCATCTCAGAAAAACTAAGTAATTTGCCCAAGTACACGCATATCAGCGTCATAGCTGAGATGTGAACACAGATCTGACTAACTCCAAAGCCAAGGCTGTGTCCTATAGAGCCTGTTGCTCCCCAGGAGCCCGAGCCAAACACTGGAAACAGTCACCACAGACACCAAGACCTCTCCGGGCCGACCCCCCGTAGAGGAAGCAGATGTTGAGCAAACGATCCTACTTTCAGGCTCTGAAACCTCCCATTGCCGAAACTGAAGTACAGCAACGGAGAAGCTGCTGACATAGCTGGTAAGCCCTGCCAAGTCCTCCGCTCTGAGGGCAGCTCCGTGTAAGGAATGTTGATAATCATTGTAAACAGAGGAGTATGACTCTCAGCCCAGAAAGTGAGGCGAGTGCAGAAGTATTTCTGGCGGCAGCATTGACACTGTGGTACGGGAAGGTACATGCTTTTCACATAGAAAATAGAAAATAAACAGATTGTCTGGAACTCTTCCAGTGGCCCCCACCCTAGGGCTTAGACCCAGTACTCTCAGCCCCAAATGTGATTTTCCTGCTAAATGCTTGCAGAAGCCAGGTGAGCTGTTTGTTGCATGGGTCGAGAGTGACTGTAGCTCCAGAGTAGAGTGCCAGGGAGTGATGTGATCCTGGTTCCTGCAGCCCCAAAGGGGATAAATGAGGTTCTTCCCGAGACAAACAGCATCAGCAGTTTCATACCAAAGATGATGTCTTGTATTCACAGAAAGGGAGATGTGGCAAGAGGTCCCTTTAAGCCCCTCACAGATGTCTAAGAATGAAGAAGAATATAAAAGAATCATGAGCATGGGGGTGGGGGTGGGGCAGCAGTTTGGTGGTTAGCCGGTAGGTTAATTCTTTAGATGTCTGAATTGACATCAGGATGGTTTTCTCTAATGTCAACACCCACAAAGACTGATTTGGCTTTAAAATATCAACACAGTAAGGTACAAAGAATATTTCTAACAAGCAAGAATACATTTCTATTATTTGTTTTTCATAAGTTTTCATAGTGAAGTCTGGGAAGGAGAAAATATTTCCACGTTGTCACCAACATGTGTTGAGAATCTTTTCTGTTCTGTTCTCTTTAAATGTCTCCTTTCAATTACTCTTCACAAAATATTTGCAAGTTAGTATTTTACAGATAAGAGTTGACATTTATTGAGTATCTACTCTGTACCATTTTTAGTGGTATATTTATATATATTTATATTGTATGACTTTTGGGAAGATTAAGTTAAATGTTAACTTAATTTAACATAAGTGATTGAGAAATTACTACATGACAGGCACTGTTCTAAATACTTTTCATGCTATTAGATAATTCTATGAAACAAGTACTGTTTTTACAACCATTTCTCTCATGAAGCATTTGGCTAAGAGAGTTTAAGTCATTTCCCCTAAATTATATAGTTAATGTAGATTAAAATCCAGTCGATTGGATTTCAATGTCTACCATTTTAACCATGGCATATTTCCTCACAGTTTAGCAAAGATTCAGAACACTTTAATAACCCACCTAAGATCACACCGTTACACATGTATAAAGAATAGACTGAATTAGAAACCAGGTTCCAGGGTTTATTTGTTGCTTTATTTTTTTATTTATTTATTTATTTTTTTACTTCAAAGCTCACGTTCTTTCCACTTCATCACCAGGCTGGCTTTCTAAGAACTATTTCTTTGGCAGTGAGATTTTACCATAAGGCCGAAATTCATAATTATTAACATCCATTGAATTATTCTTGTGTGTGCAACGTGAAAAAGAGACATTTCTGGACTTTGTCTTTTAGGTACATTGAAATGTTGAGGGTGATATTTCGAAGTTGAACAACAAAACTTTGAAAAGGGTTATGAAGAATGAAAATAAAATTGACACTCTGGACCTCGCTAAAGGGAATACAGCTTGAAATATTCTTTTTTAACCTAAATTTCATTGACAGGACATGAAAATGAAATTGCATTTCCTATAATAAATACCATTTTATAAGTATGATAAACAATTGAATGCCCATCAAATTTAATCCATCCTATAGCAAATTTTCAAATGATTTATTCCAGATATGTAAGAAGAATTTCCTAATGATGGCAAAACAAGTGATCCATCCTTGCACATATTGGTATGTTCATATTAATCAGTTCTAGTCCTGATACAGATTCATAAAAATATGTCCATTTATATTTCTTTAGAGACACTCTTAAGTGGGACTTTTAAAGCAAAGTAGGCCACATACCATATCACATACACATTCGTTGTGTGTTGGCATGAATTCACGAGTCATCTTTTATTAGTGGAAGCTTATTCTGAAATTTTATTGGTCATTTACATCTCCTAAAACTGTGATGAGTATGTTTTCTATGTAACTTGTATACCTTTATCAATTTCTTTTCACTCCTTTCATGTTATCATCTGTGATGAATTGTAAGGAGTAATTTCATATTGAATATACAAGCCCTGTTCCCATCTAATCATTAACCTGAAACAACACCAACCCTCTAAGGCTCAGTTAAGCTGATTTAAATGCATGCAGCCCAAATTCAATCTAGGATAGAGTCAACTGTGAAATGTAATTTTATAGATGTATGTTATCAGAACTTTATCTTTCTGTCATAATATCTATAATTTATATTATTATGGTTCAGGAGAGAATCCGTGTCTGCATGCTGTGTGTGTGTGTGATTATATGAATATTCTATATGCTTCTTACTAGCTACACAATCCATTTTCCAGGTATTTATTGGAAAAAAACTTATTCATACAGGATTATCTACAGCAAACTTAAAATACATGAATCAGGGCAGTGCATGTGGCACAGTGAGTAGGGAGCTGGCCCCATATACTGAGGGTGGCAGGTTCAAACCTGGCCCTGGCCGAACTGCAACAACAACAAAAAAAATAGCCAGGCGTTGTGGCAGGTGCCTGTAGTCCCAGCTACTCAGGAGACTGAGGCAAGAGAATCACCTAAAGAGCTGGAGGTTTCTGTGAGCTGTGACACCATAGCACTCTACAAAGGGTGATAAAGGGAAACTCTGTCTCTAAAAAAAAAAAAAAAAAACATGAATCATATGTGCAACTAAAACAAGCTGCATTATATTATAATTATTATATTTGTATATAAATACTTATTTTTTTATTAATTATAAGATCCTGAAGGATAAAGATCAATGCCTTAAATAACTTTTTATCCTATGTAGTATCTAGTCCAGCACTTTGTACACAGTAGGTTTGGGAATATATATTAAATAATTGGATAGCAGTTTGTTCTTTGGCTGTATATAATAGAAAATCCCAAATTAATAGTGGTTTAAACAAGAGAGAAACATATATCTGTCTTGTGATAAAAAAGATTACCTAGGTAGGCAGTCCAGGACTGATACAGCAGCTTCACAATACATTCCTCCCTCTGTCTTTCTGCCCTGTCAATTCCAGTGTGTTGCCTCAAGGTCCAAGTGGTTGCCTAAACTCCAGCCATCATCTGTGTATTCCGGGATGCAGGAATAAAGAAGAGAAAAAATTCACAGGCCCTCCTTTTAAAAAGGCTTTCAGCTAAACAGAGCTTCAGCACATTGATACATCTGCCTATAAGGGAAGCTGATCTTTGTAATTGCACAGCTAGATGTATAGGTGTATGAAATAAAAATTAATTAATAAAATTACTAAGAAGGAATATTAGGGAAGGTATATTGCAGTCAGTTGCATTCATTAAAGATAAATAAAGCTATTTGTAATAGTAGAATTATTAATATATTTGGGAATATATTTTAAAAAATTAATACTAAATTTAACTTCTAGTTTTTTCAGTTTATTGTATTTCAGCACCAACTTATTAACTTCATACTGTTAATAGTCAAGAACTCTTCTAAACACTGTAGATATTTCCTTTGGGGTGCTTATAATGATAGCAGTCAGGACATTTTCTGTTTACCATGATAGAAATCTTATTTGAACTAATGTTGGATGCTCATAATCAATTTGCTTTAACTGACATAGACATTGGTACCAGTTTCCCTTTTTTGGTTTAAGGATAGATGAACAAATAGATAGGTATTTACAGGTGATATTTACGTGGGTAGATTTTTTAATTTTTTTAACTTATTTTCATATTTTAGAGTATTACATGGTGTACATATTTTGATCACATAATTTGCTTTTGTACATTTTAAGTGTGCCCTTCACCAATTTATAAGTGTGCCCTTCACCAAGAATATGTGCATTGCTAAGTGTGAATTTGCCCTGCCTGTCCTCTTCACTCCCTCCTATTTGAATCCTGTCTATGTGAGGGAGAAATACAGAGTTTTGTAGATAAACAATCACCGGGGGACTCTGCAAAGACCAGACCTGCCCTGGAGGGAGTGCTCAGACTTCCATGGTACAGTCATCTGCACAACAGGCACCCACCAATGCACAATCACCCAAAAGCCAAAGTTCAGAGCCCAGATTCCACAGTGGCTCTAGAGGAAAAATAGAACAATAGGGTTCTATCCATGAGAATGAAGAGAAATCCACCATATGTATTTGGTAGATTTCAATAAATGTGAGTGGTTTGAATTCTTGCTGAACAAATGGACCTAATAGATATTTACAGAACATTCTACCCCAAAATGATGACTATACATTCTTGTCATCAGCACGTAGAACATTCTCTAAGACTAATCACACTCTAGGCCACAAAACATATCTTAGCAAATTAAACAATAGAAATTATACTATGTATCTTCTCAGACCACAGTGGAATAAAACTAGAAATCAGTTCCAATAGAAGCATTCATCCCTACACAAACATCATGCAAACCAATGTTACCTAATTCCTGACCTAATCCTGAATGATGGTTGTGTCAGCAAAGGGATAAAGATGGAAAACAAAAGATTCCTTGAACAAAATGACAAGGGGACACAAGTCATCAAAATCTGTGGGATACAGCAAAAGCGGTCCTAAGAGGCAAAGTCATAGCCTTAGATATCTGCTTCCAAAAACCAGAAAGATCACACCTCAACAATGCAATGGACTATCTTGAGGACCTGGACAAGGAAGAGCAAAGCAATCCCAAATCTATCAGCAGAAGAGAAATAATCAAGGTCAAAGCAAACTAAATGAAATGGAGAACAAAAGAAGTAACTAAAAGATTCGTGAAGCAAAAAATTGATTGTTTGAAAACATAAACCAAATTGATAAGCTTCTTGACAGATTAACTAGAAAAGAAAGGATTCTAATAATCCAAATTAAAAAGGGAAAAGGAGAAGTCACAATTGATATCATGGAAATACAAAATGTCATCTCAGAATACTATAAAATAATATTTCTTACCAGGGGTTGTAAAATTCTTGGCATATTTGCAGAATAGTAATGTGGGCAGTGTGGTTGGAGCAGAGTGAACAGAAGGGAGGATGGCAGGGAATGGGCTGAAAAAGGAGCAGGAGAATGTAGGGCTTTATAATCTTTGGGTTTTACTCCAGAGAGATGGGAAGTCATTAAGAAGTTTTAAGCAAAGGAGTGACATGATCTGCTCTAAGTGTGAAACTAGCCCTTCTGGCTGTCCTGGTACAAATAAACTAGGTCTGGAGCAGGAAACACAGAGACTAGTTAATCCAGGAGAAAGATGATAGTGGCTTGGACTGGGGTGGTAACAATGGTGTTGTTGAAGAGAAGTCTTGGTACCATTTAGTTTTGCTCTGAGGGATGGGATGTGACCTATGAGCAAGGAGAGACAAGCCAAGGGTTTTGGCCTGAGCAAGTGTATGAGGAAGTGATGTCATTTACTGAGAGAAATAACTCTACGAAGAAGCATTTTCTTTTCTTTGATGCAGGGGGATTCTTTCAGAGCTTCCTCAATAGTATATCAAAAGTCCAAAATCGGGCTGGGCCTGGTGTGGCTCACTCCTGTAATCTTAGCATTCTGGGAGGCTGAGATGGGAGGATCCCTTGTGCTCAGGAGTTAGAGACCAGCTTGAGTAAGAGCAAGACCCCATCTCTACTAAAAATAGAAAAAAAATTAGCCAGATGTTGTGGGTGCCTATAGTCACTCAGGAGGCTGAGGCAAGAGGATCACTTGAACCAAGAGTTTGTTACTGCGAGCTAGGCTGAGGCCATAGCACTCTAGCCTGGGCAACAGAGTGGAAGACTCTGTCTCAAAAAAAGAAAAGAAAAGAAAATGCCCAAAATTGCTACTGACGAGCAGTCTCACTCCTCAAATCTACATTGCTTTATAGGTTAAGTATCTCTTTTAAAAAATTTATAGGAGCATAAAGGAAGTTATTGAAATTTCTAATGTAACTGAGTATAGAAATAAAGCTCACCATAGAAATTCTTTATGTTTAAGTACAAAGCTGCTGAATTTTCAAAATGTTTCCACATTATTTCATTTTTATCTCACTCTAATCTCATACAGGAGATAGCCATCTGCCATTGATCCCATTTTCCGGCTGTAGAAACAAAGTCAGAGACTTTACTTTTTATTTTTATTTATTTATTTATTTTTTTGAGGCAGAGCCTCAAGCTGTTGCCCTGGGTAGAGTGCTGTCGAATCACAGCTCACAGCAACCTCCAACTCCTGGGCTTAAGTGATTCTCTAGCCTCAGCCTCCCAAGTAGCTGGGACTACAGGCGCCTGCCACAATGCCCAGCTATTTTTTGGTTGCAGCCATCATTGTTGCTTGGGCAGGCTGGGGCTGGATTCAAACTTACCAGTTCAGGTGTATGTGGCTGGTGCCTTACACCCTTGATCCACAGGCACTGAGCCAAAGTCAGAGACTTTAAATGATGTATCCAAGCAGGCAAATCAGATGTGGAGTCCAGGTGTCCTGGCTTCTTGTCCATTTGCCCTTCAATAACCACATCCATGGCCGCTGACCCACGACAGGAAGACACAGCAGTGAAGCCAGGGAAGTGACGACAGAGGCCAGGACAGGTGAATTTGCCAGCTGCCTGCCTACTTTGAAACTTGGTTCAGAGGGCTGTCACTGTATAAAATGATTATTGTTCTTGGACCTTAACTGTATACCTCTTCCGTCTCTTACGTCCTTCTTCGTGAACACACCGAATTACCTTAATCTGTGTTTCCAAATTTGACTTAACTTTTAACTTCCTATGTTCTAATTCCTCTTCTGATCGTGAACCGGGAGTGACCTGAAAAACTGGCAGAAAATAACGTGAATGATGATAACAATGACAATAACAACCCAAGGCCAGTCTTCTATTGGATTAGAGTTTCTTTTGAAACTGAGGAGCAGCGCAAAAAAAGTTTGAAGACCAGTGTTAAATATCTGCCACTAGATGAAAGAATTCCTCTTTGGGTGATTGATAGGAACCTAAGGAACGAGCTCCATGTGTTTAAAGCAGAGGGGAAACTTGTGTACAAAGGTATTAGGCAAACAAAGAACAGTATTTCCATATGTATAAGTTTAACTGGGTCTGGCTGGAGTGAGCTCTGGAGCACCTTCCCGAACACAAACACGTGAATCTGGGATTTGTGTCTAAAACCTTCTGATGGTTAGATCATTGTTTACATAAAGGCAAGGTGGTAGTTTCTGGTGGGTATCCTGAGTGAGAATTTGCTAGAGTAGAGAACATGAACACAGATTTCACAAGTTCCCGAGAAATACATAAACACCGTGTTAACACAACGGCGACACAGCATCAGGCTACGGGTAGCAAAGCAGATAACATCTCCTGAGTGTTCTCCCACCTAGACTTGTGCCCTTATGAACACTGGGGATCAAATTTCGAAGAAATGAATGTAACTTATAAACTTAAAACAGAAAACATATGGCTCATAGGCCCATCCTAAAAGAAAACTGACTATAGGATTTTAATTCAAATGGAAACTCAAATTGATCCTACTCAGTGAAATGTTCTTTGGCACACCTCTAATTAGCCACTGTTAAATGGATATGCATTTTGTGCTTTTAATACAATGATAACTACCCTAAATAATGTCAATTATTATAGCAATAGTTAAGATAAAAAAAAAAAAAAGTAACATCTCTCGTCTAGGGACTGAGCATTCTTACAGCAACTGCTTGCCTTCCTGGCATTTATTTTTTATTTTTTTCCTACTGTTTCTTTTTTCTTATTTTTTAATTTTTTTTTATTAAATCATGTGCTGATTTGATATACAATGTGGAATGCTTACATCAAATTGATTAACATAACTGTCACCTCACTTATTTGTTGTGGTAAGACATTTATACTCTACTCTTAATGGTTTTGACATGTACCATTGCATTGTGTACAATAGGTGAGGTCTCATCAAATACCCTCCCTCCTCACCCCCTCCCCTCATCCCTCCCTTCTCCTTCTTCTTCCCTCCTTCTTTCTGGACTATAGTTTATTTTATCATTCATATGAATGTGTAGGTGATTGTATGTTGGTTTCATAATAGTATTGAATACATTGGATACTTTTTTCTTTCCATTCTTGAGATACTTTACTAAAAAGAATATGTTTCAATTCCATCCATGCAAACATAAACGATGTAAAGTCTCCATCCTTTTTATGGCTGCATAGTATTCCATGGCATACATATACCACAATTTGTTAATCCATTCATGAGCTGATGGGCATTTGGGCTGTTTCTATGACTTAACAATTATGAATTGGGCTGCAATAAACATTCTGGTGCAAATGTCTTTGTTGTAAAATGATTTTTGATTATATGGTTAGATACGAAGTAGAGGAATTGCAGCATTGAAAGGTAGGTCTACTTTTAGTTCCATGAGTATTCTCCAAACTTCTTTCCAAAAAGGCCGTATTAGTTTGCATTACCACCAGCAGTGTAGAAGTGTTCCTTCTGTTTACATCACTCCAACATCCACAGTTTGGAGATTTTGTGATGTGGCCTAATCTTACTGGAGTTAGCTGATATCTCAAAAAGGTTTTGATTTGCATTTCTCTGATGATTAAGATGTTGAGCACTTTTTGTGTGTGTTTGTTGGCCATTCACCTGTCATCTTTCTTTTTTGAGACAGAGTTTCACCATGTTGCCCTCGATAGAGTGCTATGGCGTCACAGCTTACAGAAACCTCAAACTCTTGGGCTTAAAGTGATTTTCTTGCCTCAGCCTCCCAAGTAGCTGGCACTACAGGAATCTGCTTCAACACCCAGCTATTTTTTTCTTGTTGTCATTGTTGTTTAGCAGGCCCAGGCCAGGTTCAAACCTTCCTGGCATGGTGTATGTGCCTGGTTCCCTAACCACTGAGCAAGGGGCACCAAGCCTCACCTTATCATCTTCAGAGAAGTTTCTGTTCAAGTCTCTTGCCCACAAAGAAATGGGATTATCTGTTCTTTTCTTATTGATCAGTTTGAGCTCTCTGTGGATTCTAGTTATCAGACCTCTGCCTTCCTGGCACTCAGAGCTTCTCTTTTCACTCAGTAGGAACAACTCACCCTCTGGATCATCATCTCACTACTTCTCAGTTTCTCCATGGTCTCCCCTCCCTGGGCTGCCACTCCACGTTGGAGGAATGACAGCAGAAGAAACAATGAAACCAAGCCTGAAGTATAACTTAACATGGGCATCAGGGGAAAATACTGGACAACAGAAGCCCAGTCCTAGAAGCTTGAAGCCTCAGAGTTTAGAATTTAGAAAGAAACAACAGAAGAAAGGCCGAGTCCTACAGAAGAAAGCAATGAATCGAGCAATGGAAATACGTGCTCCTTTCTGCCTGGCAGGTGGGGATCTATTTCATTCCTAACACTTCTCAATTCTCTCCAATAGTCAGAGAGAAGACCTAAATTCAGGACCCAGCTTCCCCATTACAAGGTGTAACCAAGTCACTTCATTTCTTTGAAAATCAGATTCTTAATCTGTAGGAAAAGAAGGAATTAACCTACCTAGTTCAGAGTATTGTTAAAGAAACCAAAAAAAATGGTCCCTCCAATCGCCCTCCCTCCCTGCAGTCCCCCCCAGCCGTCTCCCGCCCCCTCATCAGTTTGATGGAAGTATTTCAGATTGCATGTGAAAACCCCACACTGTACCCCAGAAGTGCATTAATGTACATAGTTACCATTCAATAAAAAATAAAAAAAAAGAAAATATATTACAAAATAAAAAAAAAAGTGATTTCAGAATTGATTTTACTCTATAAAGCATCATATAAATATAAGGTACCCTTTTTAATCTCCTATTCTATGCTGTTTTTAAATATCAATCTTCTATTTTCTTCTAACTTCTCACCCCCTTTTGGTCTGCATTTAACTTTAAAATGTGAAAGACTTTCATCACAATTCCCATACAGCTGAAAACCCATTTGGTCCCAGGTGGTATTTAGCTCAGGGGAGCAATCACCTGACCTCTGCACCAGGCACAGGATGACCCCTTGTTGACCACATAGGGCCTGTGTGGCCACTTAAGGGCAGATGGAGTCTCAAAACCCCTGCTCTTCTGGGTTTGGTTGATACTCAAAACCAACTAAAAAAATTCTCTGTTACTATATAAGGTACAGTTCATTCTGGAAAAAATGGAAATAATTATGGTTTGTGGGGTCACTTTCAAAAATAGAAAAGCATCTTTTCTATTATTTTCCTTTTCTTGCAAATAACCCAGAAGTAATGAGACTTCCCAAGGATTAACTTGCTCATCTGACCAGTTCTGGCTCAGCATCCTGACAGAGTCTGGTTAAAAGATGTGACTACCACAAACATAGCTTCTCATCCCCTACACCATGTTTTACTCATTACCTGGCAAAGGTACAAGCCAAAATTCTCGTAAACCTCCTGATTTCCCGTTCATAATTTGGGGAAGTAAACCATGGCCGAGAAACCACATGAAACTCCATTAAATGAATCTAAATAAATGATACCTCTCCAAATGAATCACCATTTACCCAAATTCCATGCACTACAGACAGGAATGGTCAATAAATACTAGACTCCCAATAACCACAATGCACAGACTGGATCGCAGGGGCAGTGCCATCTGAATTCCATGTACAGAGACAGCAATTTTTACAAGGCCCTGATCACAGCTAGAAATGTGCAGATTAAACAGCCCTCATGTGTCTGTGTAACAACTGCCTCACCAGGCAAAATGCAAATGAGGAAAACTGAGTCAAACCATTACAGTGGATGCTAAATTTAGATTTATGCTTGCTTTGAAAGAATGCACATAAAGTCATTTTTAAGTTGCACAACATGTTCTATGATCACAATAAGGCTATTTTCTGGGAAAGGTTGTGCCAGAATGTCCTTTATTCCTTAGACAAATGTTTGTGGAGGTTTCATTGTATTTCAAGGAATGTGCTAGATGCTGGGAATAAAATAGTCAAAATACACGTCTTGCCTTCTTGGGCCATGCCCAGTCCATTGACTGTTTTTTGTAAATAAAGTTTTATTACAATATAGTCATTTGACTACATGTTGTCTCCAGCTGCTTTCATGCTACAGTGACAGAGCTGAGTCATTGTGACAGAGAATGCATGACTTTTGAAGCCTAAAATATTTAGTATCTGGCCCATCAGAGAAAAGTTTTCCAACTCTTAGTCTAGAGAGAGAAATGGAAAAATATACAGAAAATTATAAAACTGCCTAATAACAGCAAAACGATATGGGAATTTTGCAGTATTATGGGGCAACAGAGAAAAGTGTATAATCTGATCTGGAAGAGCAAGGAAGATGGAGGTAACATCTAAGCTAAGACCTAAAATTTAACAAGTAGCTCACCAATTAGTGGGTATCACTAGTGTTCCAAGGGACTATTATAGCCAAAGAAATGGTGGTGTTCAGGGACGTAAAAGTATAGTATGTCAACTTGGCTGGAACAAGGCAAGTGATGAGGGAGGATGGCAGATAAAATTAGGATCGGGTAAAATCAGATCAAAGATGTTCTTCAATGTCATCCTAAGAAATTTAGAAATTATTTTGAGAGTTTCAGGGTAAAATAATCAAGCTGTATGAGTCTGTGATTTGGTGTTCATGTAAGATTATGATAAAGATCTTTTCTGACACAGCCATCAGGAAAACAAAAGCAATGAACTTTGAGACGCATTAGAAAATGCTAACATTCAAATTAATCTATCTCCCCAATACCCATCAGCCCATGCCTGTAGGGATTAAATTGCTGAGACAGCATGATACTAAAATTTCCTGTAACCCTTAAGCCAATGCTTCCCCTCTAGTTGGTGCTGCCAGCCAACCAAAGCATGCCATAAAAGACAGTCAGTTATGAGTACTGGAGACCAACCTGCTTGGCCTGAAACTTGGTGCAATGAGACCATTTTGGCTTGACTTCTGCCCCCTCAGTACAATGCCCACATAATAGCCCATGCTGGTCTCATTGGCTACTCTAGCTTAATCTTGTTTCCTGTTCTTCTTCTTCCAGACCTCATAATGTTGGCGTTCCCCAGTACTCAAGGCTTAAACCTATTTTCTATCTACACTAACTCCCTTAGTGAAAAGAATTAATCTTACTGTTTAAATGCCATTCACAAGTCAATGATTCCCAAAGGTACTTCACTCCTGAACTTCAGTCTTATGGATTCACTTGCCTCTTGGACACCGTGTAATAAACATCACAAACTCACTATGTCTCTCATCAAACTTCTTTCTCTCAAAGCTCTACTACCTACTGGCTTTCCATCTCATTTAATGATGACTCCATCATATCTGCTGTTCAGGACAAACATGTTGGAGTCATCCTTGACCTCTCTTCTTGTCCTACCCATCACAAAACTGGCAGGATATTCTTTTAGTTCCAACATCAGAATATATACAAAATTTAACCTTCCTCATCATCTCACCACTATCTTCCTCTGAAATAGCTGAACTGAAATAGTTTCCTGTTCCACTTGATTCTACCCTTGTTCTGTCAAGTCTATTCTCAATACAGGAGTTGGGGGTAGAGTGATTTATTTGGAATAAAAGTCAAATTGTGCCAATTTTTGCTCAAAACCCTGTATTGAATTCTCATCTCATGCAAGTGGCTGTGTTCTCCCCATACATGGCCACCACTGCTTTTCCACAACCACCTTGTACGACCCTCCCCCTCCCTCACTACATTCTATACCCGGAGTTACCCTTGTTGTTTCCCAAATACACCAGAGATCCTCCTCCCTTAGGGTTTTTCTACTGGCTGCTCACTCCACCTTCGATTCTTTCCCTCCAGACAATCTCATAGTCTATCACCTTACTGATGCCAGTAAATTGAACTACTGGCCTCCATTCTTCATTCTTGCCCACACCCTTGCTGTGAATTCATGATGGGCCCAGTGTTTTTCCTGCCACTTGACTTTAGTCTTGGCCATTTGGATTCCTTTGGCAGGAAGGCAGAAGCAATAGATGGCCAGGAGAGGGGAAGTTGTTCTTATTTATTTGTTGTTGTTGTCTAAGACAGTGTCTTACTCTGTTGCCCCAGCTAGAGTGCAGTGGAGTTAGCATAGATCACAGCAACTTCAAAGTCCTGGCTCAAGTGATCCTCCTGCATCAACCTCCCAAGTAACTGGGACTATAGGTGTGCACCTTCATGTCCAGCTAATAGTTTCTATTTTTAGTAGAGACGGGTTTTGCTTTTGTACCAGCTGGTCTCAAACTCCTGACTTTAAGAGATCCTCCTATTTTGGCCTTCCAGTCAGCTAGAATTACAGGTGTGAGGCACTGTGCCTGGCTCGTTTTTAATCTATCCGCAAAAAGCCTTGCCTTTGAATTTTCATCACCATGGAAAGTCTTCCCCCTTATTGATTGTACTATTCAGTCTATTCCTTAACTTTGCATTTTCATCTATGAACTCATTGATAGCACTCAAGAGCCTCATTTCTAACTAAAGCTCTTCTTGCTCTGGTCCAGCCTTAGATCATATATGAGTCCTCAACATTTCAATGTTTTGTGAGTGTTCACTGTTACAAATTAGGATTAGTAACATGCTAATCAATGTTAGTTTCCATACCCTTCTCCTTTGTAGTAAACCAGTGACTTTAGCTTTAAGAAAATAGAATTCTGGAATCACATTTCTTTTCCCTGTAGGAATCCAGGAGGATCTTATAGAAGCCTCCTGAAATAATTCATGACCAAAAGCTATCAATGCATTTCAATGAAAGCTCATACGGTAAAGCCAGACAGATCTGCTTTTAGGTATTTGCTTCACTAGTAAATAGGTGGGTATACTTGGACAAGTAACTCAATGTCGTGAGCTTCAGGTCCTATCTCTAAAATGTTTTAATGATATGTCATAGGGTTTGTCTTGAAGATTAAATGTGATAATAAGTACATAGATAACAGTTTTTAAGAGGTTAAGTTTGTATATGCAAATATTTTTCCCTTTGCTTTTCCACTTTAATTCTGATTCCCATTGCTACACAGAATGTATTTGCTGTAGGATGAAATAGAAATATTTGGTGAGGATCACTAGCTTTTTGCTTTATAAAAGAAATAACTTTCAGTGGAAAGGGATCATGTACATAGGAGTACTGGTGAAACAACTCTGGGGGTGTGTGTGTGAGCTATTTTAGAGAGATTAATCTGAGGGCCATCAGAATTGGAGTAAAAAAGCATTGGTAAAGAGAGATTAGACAGAAAGACTGGGGTTAGGATTTATGGTGATAGCCTGAGGCTGAAGTGATAAACGTCGCAAACTTGTATAATTTGACCCTCTCGACTCCCAGGCGAGGTGAAGAAAGGAAGCCCTTCGGCCGAGATTCCAAGATGCTCTGGGCCTTTCCAGGCAGAATCACAGGCACCCGTGAGCTAAACCAGAGCCTGGAACACGAAGGTGTTAGAATCCATTCAACCCGGCCTTGGCATGGTAAGCATATTATGGGATGGACTTTTGTCCTCTCTTCAGCAATTCACTTAAGATAACCTCAGGACTAAGAGGTAGAAAATTGGATGCTACTGAAAAGAGCCGGCTGAGAGGGTCTTGAGTAGTGCACTGATTGTAATGGCTCCCAAATCAAGCGCGATGCCCTCTTACAGGCAAAGGGCGCATGTGGTGTTTTTCTTTTACACAGCACTCCAGAATCTCTTTACCTAGGTTAAAGATAATTATTGCCATTAAAATACAAACTGACTTTCATTCAGCAATATATATATAACAAAGGTTTAAGGGATGCCAGTTAGGCTCTGGAAGCTTTTTTTCTGCTGCTGGAGCTGTTTTCTCTCTCACAAACGAGTAAATCAGAATTCCCCTGGTTACCATAAAGCATTAAGAAAATACTTACTGCCTCTGCCTAAAAATCTAGCCACTATTGAACCTAACCAGTGGTCCAGGTAATACTGGCTGGAAGATTACTTACCTGACCTTCATTTTTCCTGGGAATGAAATGTGCAGAGAATTATAGTTCAACAAAATTTTACTTAAGGAATAAAAGAAAAGAAAATTGAACTTTTTGAAAATCTGCTATGTTCCAGGTCTTCTGCAAAGCCTTGGGCATGCATTATTTTATTCAAACCTTACAATAACCCTACAAGCTAAATATTACTACAAATGATAATAGAGAGTAGATAATAGAAAGTAGAGCCTCAGAGTAGTAAGATCACATGAAAAAAATGTGTAAAAATGCATTGAAGCTGAGATTCTATTCCAGATTTGACTCTCATATTTTAAAAGAGATGGCATACAGAAGTATATGATTAATTTCCAAGTGAAATGTGTAACAACTACTGATTAGCATTAAAAGGAAAAAAGACACTACCTACTACTACTTCATTAATATTGATCTTTTTTATAAATATGGAAATTTAAGAGCTCGAATTGAACTCTGTCTTTTTGACTTCAAAACTCCTGGTGTCTCTGACCACATAAAATCATATAATAGTAGACTAGAATAGAAAGGTACCCAGTCCCTTCCAGCATCTTTATTTAACTTACAGAGGGATGAGTAGAGACTAGGCGACTTAGTTCAAAGGCAAAAATGGTGTCAAACACGAGTTCTTGAAGTTACTTCTGAGTTTCTCGCCCATGCACCCCAGTCCCCTGTTCTCCTAAATTGAGAGAACTGTCACTCCTCAGGCCATCCCCTCTGAACTTTCATTCCGGGTGCTGTCATCTTCAGCGTCACTCCTGCGCCGCCCCAGATGTCTGCCTTTCACTGCATCTTCCCTCTCGGTCTCTTTGGAACTATGATTCTTAACTGTGGGTTTTAATAATCATTTTTGTTAAATCTGTTCCAGTTCCACCATTCTTCAGCCTGCACATGGTACCTCCAGGCTCTAGGTTCCTTATGGTAAAAACAAACAAACAAACAAACAAAAATATTGCAAGCCATTCTTAGTAACTCATCCTGTCTCTCTGGGCTTATCCATCCAGCCCATAATCACTTTATACTGCCACCGTGATGCATGTACACTTCATTCTGTCTCCTCTCCCTGCTGCTAATCTAGCCCAGATCGCGATCATCTCTCACCCACCCCACTGCAGTAACCTCTCAGTTGATATCCCCCACTGAATATTTCATCTCTCTTTATCTTTGTTTTCTTCCAATCCATGTTCCATGCAACCAGCAGTGAAAGACCTTTTTAAGAATATTAACCTTATTTTTTAAGTCTCTTAGAAAACCCTTCACTAACTGCCAACATACTTAAAATTAATGTCCTTTAAAATCAACAAGTACTGATATAATCTAGCCTGAGTCTACCTCTTGGTTCTGCCTTGTATTACCCTCTTTCCATCACTGCACTTCAAACTTGTTGACCACATTCCATTCTTCAGACACTTTCAACCCATCATCTGATATTTTACCAGCTTAACTATGATTTCCAGAGACGCATTGCCTGTTCTCAGTCTAAACTCGGTGTCCCTTTAATTGTCAGTCACAGAAGCTCAGATTTTTCCTTCATTATACTCAGCTGCTAAATCCATGCCTACCTTTGCAGTTAATTGTTTACAGTTACTTTCCGAGCTATGAGGACTGTAAAGGGAGGGACTGGGTCTGTTTCATTCCCTGCTAAATCTTCCACTTTACCAAAGTGCTTGATATATAGTAGAAGCTCATGAATGTTTGATGACAAGATGAATAAACACTCAAGACTAGCCCACTTGTTTTAAGTTCGTGATGGAATTCTCTCAACACAAAACTTATCTAAACTTAATTTCCATTAATTAAAAAAAATCAAAGTTGTTATATTGCACTGTATAGTGGTAAGACGAGAATAAAAGAAGTTTAGGTTGAAATTAAAATATATTCTTCATAGGTTGAAAAATTGGCTTTAACTATGTTCTACTTCCCAGAAAGTATATAATGAATAAAGTATAATGTATTAAGTGACGGACTTTCTTTGCCTATTTCAGTTCAGTTTCTTTGAAAATATGGAAAGGAAGAATGATCTGAACTTAACCAAATGCTCTCCCAATTTTACTACTCCTGAATTAAAGCTAGTCCTGGTGATGCTAAAATGTCCAAGGAGTAAGTGAAAAAGGATTCCTGGCTTACACAAATAAGGGCACAAGAGTCACCTAGTTACAGATGTGACATCAGACAGGTGTTGGATACAAACAGCAGGACGTGCTGGTCATCAAAAGACAGTTGCCTAAGAAATACAGGACAATAAGAACATCAGAAGTTCTGATCATGAACTTATTGACTGACAAACCTCATAATTCAGCTATGTGCTGAGGAATATTCCTGATGAAATTTGGTGTTTAGCTAGTTTCTTGTCAAGAAAGTGTTCACGGCTCAGCGCCTGTGTCAATCGGCTAAGGCACCAGCCATGTACACCTAAGGTGGTGGGTTCGAATCCCGAGCCCGGGCCCACCAAACAACAATGATGGCTGCAACCAAAAAATGGCCAGGCATTGTGGCAGGCACCTGTGGTCCCAGCTACTTGGGAGGCGGAGGCAGGAGACTCGCTTGAACCCAGGACTTGGAGGTTGCTATGAGCTGTGATGCCATGGCACTCTACCCAGGGGGATAGCTTGAGGCTCCGTCTCAAAAAAAAAAAAAAAGAAAGTGTTCACGCTGAGCAAAGTAGACAGGATAATGATGAAATTCAGGTAATTCCAGTAAAATTATATCCCTATGCATATATGCACATATACACATGTGTGTATACACACACACATACGTATGTAAAAATGCACACATATAAGTCAGTGCTTCTGAAACAAAAGTTTTCCAAACATCTTGAATTATACTGAAATTCTTCACTTTAATCAACACTTACAACTAATCTCACTGCAGTTCTGATAAGTTTCTAAGTAATAAACTAGTTCTCAAGCCACTCTCTTACCTAATTTTCTGAGTTTTTTTGTGGAATGAGACAGAGCAGAGGCGTTTTAAATGTAAGATGCCGTGCTGATATCTCGCTTTGTGAATGTGATAAATGGGGCCTTCACTAAAATGCATACATCATTCTCCCTCATGAGTCCTAACTGGGCTTCTGTTTACCAGATGGGAGTGTAGGGTGTAAATGCAGGCAGCGTGCTCTCCAAACCCCGCTGTCAAGACTTTCATGAAGTGGTGTGCCCTGAGCAGCCCACCATGGTCCAGATGTGTTGGGCCCTATCAAAAAAAAAAAAAAGAACAGCTGACTGCAGGTACAAGCAGGAATCTGTTCTAGCTTCCTTATGAAGACTGCTTCAAACTTTTCATGACATTTAGAAGAAAAAGCTCTACGGCCTCCCAGATCACAGAACTAGAGACAGTAGAGCCAGCCCCACGCTCAAGAATGACAGGTTACTTCTAAGCCTCATCCTTTGCTGCAGCTGGGTTAGAGAGAAATCGCCTGCATTAGGTTATGGGCCAGCAGAAGGCAAGATCATGAAAACCAGACTAAGATCCATTTACAGGGATTGTTTACAAAGCCCTGCTCTCCCAGACCTTTTCAAACTTAATTTCTTTTTTTTTTTTTTTTCAGTTTTTGGCTGGGGCTGGGTTAGAACCCACCACCTCCAGCATATGGGGCTGGTGCCCTACTCCTTGAGCCACAGGCGCCACCCTCAAACTTAATTTCTATGGCAACTTGATGGTACATTTATTATTGCTCCTTTTTTTCAGGTGAGGGAAATAAAATCCTGAAAACTTATGTAACTTGCCTCACTGCTGCTAACTGATGCAGGCACCTTTTGAATCTAGTTATTTTTTTGCCCACATCACCAGCAAGTTGTATCTACCAAGCTTATGCTCCTGGAGGCCTTTTGAATTTCACCTTTGCTCACACGGATCACATTTCAACCCTCCTACCAGGCAAGGCTACGTGGCAGGGTAAGTACGAGCAGGACACAGCATAGTAGTTGACAACTAATTGAACTGTCCGTTCTAACAACTCAGGCCTTGAGACACACTGACAAGATAAGAATATGGTCTTAAAAGAATAAATGTTATCTCCTAAACCTCTTCAGGCAGATGCAAAAGAATGCTTGTTTCATTTTGCTGAATTGTCTGTTATTCTTTTACTTTTATGGCTCTTTTCCCTTTCAGCTCTGCTTTTTCTATTTCAGGTTAATGTGAGGGTACAATCAGGTCACAATATTTGCATTTGATAGGTAGAGTCCCAAGAAATGTGCCAAACACCCTTATCTTGTGCCCATTAAGTGGGAGCACCCTAATGCCCTCTCCTCTTCCCCTCACCCTGCTCCCTCCTGCAGCCTCCCCCAAACTTGAATTTAATTGAGTTTTTCTCTTATTGGGCAGGTATTAGATCATCTACTGGCTTCGTATTAGTATTGAGCACAGCGGAGATTTGCTTTTCCATTCTTGTGATGCTTTACTAAGAAGAATGTGTTTCAGCTCCAGGTTAATCCAAAAGATATAAAGTCACCATCTTTTTATGGCTGAATAGTATTCCATGGTATACATATACCACAGTTTGTTAATCCATCAAAGTGCTACTAATTTTTAACTACAATTAAAGTTCCTATTAAGAAAAAAAATAATAGCTGCAATAAGTTAAAACTTCAAAACCTTCTCGGTGTTCTTTTCAGTTGTATCCACACTTGATTATCAATTTCTAAAACTGTAATTGTTGTAACCCAGCCCATTCCCATGCCCCCCACCCCAGGATGGCAGAGAATGTGCTTCTCAGCCTGTTCCCAGGCCCCCTCCTTCCCTTAGAGTTGCCAGGAATAGACTTCAGAACAAGAACCCGAACTGTAACCATTGTTACCCAAGCTGTAACTATTGCTGTCTGAACTGTTACCATTGTTACTATAACCACTGCCACCCAAGCTGTAACCATTGATACCTAAACTGTAAACCCAAACTGTAACCCTGCCAACAGCAACGTTCCTTGTCCACAGAAAAAGGTATAAAAGACAAAAAACCCTGCACTTCGGGGCTGCTCGTCTTAGGACAACAGCCCCCTGCGCAGATGTGAATAAATCACCAATTATTACATCAGAGTGGGTCTGAGTTTATTTTTCCAGGTCTCCTAGGTTATTTCATAATAATGTCTAAAATTCCTTGAGAGCATTCTCTGAACCAGGCTTTGTTCTAAGATCTCGATATGTAATTAATTGTGTAATTCTTACGGAAAACTACGAGGCAGCTA
>CAUYQV010188665.1:0-14633 GCA_963574575.1 Galagoides demidoff
GTTTTTAAAAAAAGATAGCTAAGGGTGGTAACACACACCTATAGTCCCAGCTACTCAGAGGCTGAGGCAGGAGGATTGCATAAGCCCAGGAGTTTGAGACCAGCTGGGGCAACAATGCAAGACCTGAGCTCAAAAAAAAAATTAATAAAAATAAAAATTCTTGGCTCGGCGCCTGTGGCTCAATCGGCTAAGGCGCCAGCCACGTACACCTAGGGTGGCGGGTTCGAATCCCCAGCCCGGGCCCGCCAAACAACAATGATGGCTGCAACCAAATAATGGCCGGGCATTGTGGCCGGCACCTGGTCCCAGCTACTTGGGAGGCGGAGGCAGGAGACTCGCTTGAGCCCAGGAGTTGGAGGTTGCTATGAGCTGTGATGCCATGGCACTCTACCCAGGGGGATAGCTTGAGGCTCCGTCTCAAAAAAGAAAAAAAATTTTTTTTGAAACATGGCCAGATACACTGTTCATCCTAACACGCTGAGAGGTTGAGGCAGATGGATTGCTTGAGCTCAGGAGTTTAAGACCACCTGAAGCAAGAGTGAGACCCCATCTCTACTAAAAATAGAAAAACTAGCTCGATATTGTGGCGGGCACCTGTAGCCTCGGCTACTCAGGAGGCTGAGGCAAGAGGATCACCTGAGCTCAAGAGGTTGAGGTTTCTGTGAGCTATGACAGCACAGCACTTTAGCCATCGACAACAAAGTGACTCTTTCTCAAAAAAAAAAAAAAATAGGCTGGGCTCAGTGGCTCACATCTATAATCCTACCACTCTAGGAGGCCGAGGTGGGTGGATTGCCTGAGCTCAGGTGTTCCAGACCAGCCTGAACAAAAAGTGAGACCCGGTCACTACTGAAAATAGAAAAACGAGCTGAGTGTTGTGGTAGGCACCTGTCGTTCCAGCTACTTGGGAGGCTGAGGCAAGAGGATTGCTGAAGCCTAAGAGTTTAAAGTTGCTGTGATGTGACGGCACTCTAGCCAGGCAACAGAGTGAGACTCTGTCTCTAAATAAACACAGACGTACAAAGCCACGTGGGTGTCTCTCCTCTAGTTCTTTATCTGAGGTTCCCCACGAGCTCCTAGAGTCCATTCCTAAGTCACAGGGCAAGTACCACGTGGAGGTGGGGCCAAAAGTCAGATCAAGGAGAGGGTGATGGCCCTTGGGAGATGGCCAGAGACTCAGTAAGCACAGACCAGGTGCCTGGGTTGTATGTTGGACAAAGGAACAGGAATGGGCTAGAGTAAGCTTGGGACTGACCCAGGTACTAGGAAGGGCCCTGAATATCTAGAAGCCTGTGCCAGATGAGCCATGGGGCTAAGGAGCAGGGATGCAGCTGGTGCCCACGTGGTTACCATATATCGAAGCCGATTCCTGTACTGCAGCTTGTCCCGTAGAGAGCTGGTGACAGTGCACTCCTGACTCTGGGTCAAGGACCTCACCTCCAAACCCTCGCTCCTCAAGGTCACGCCAAGCAGGATTACAAGATCTGTGAACCACACCCAGCAAGAACACTTGAGCCCCGTGTGCTGCATCCACACTGCCCCCAGCGTACAAAGCTGACCATGACTATCATCCCCATGCGTGGGTTACAAGAGCTTATGGGACAGGTAGAGCCAGTGAAGAGCAGCAGGGACAAGCAGGTGAGCACGGTCCAACCGTGTCCCCCCAGCCCTGACTGGCAGAGTCCCTGGGAGGCACACCCCAGGTCAGTCTCCAGTTTCATCCCTACTCTTGCCCATGAGGCAATCACGACCTCCCCTCCAGGAAAATCCCTCATCCAGGGGTGCTATATTTTCAAAGCCTATTGCTGGATTTTCCATCAAGAGATTCAGAGATACAGATTCTAGTTTCAACTCTACAAATGACACTTTGGTCACTCAACCCACTTTCTCCCCAGCTCTATGTGACCTTAACATCCCTCTCACTTAAATGTGCCAGTCGGCCTGCAGCGCCTCCCAGTGTGGTCATTCTGGGATGCTAAGCACGTCTCCCTCTGGCATTTTACCTGCAACCCCTGAGGTGCTGCCTTTGGAAACATTACCAGCTTCTACCACTGGGAGTCACCATCACTTCAAAAACACCTTTTGTGATTTCTGAAAGCTTGAAAAGACTTAGAAAACCCCAAGAGAATTTGCAACAAACGTGAGTAAAGCCCACCAGAGTAGGAAGAATAAAACACAAGATGGATCAGAGACATATCCAAGAAGTGAAACTCCCTGGTAAGATAAAGAAATTCATGGCCAGGTGCAGTGGCTCACACCTGTAATCCCAGCATTTGGGAGGCCAAGGTGGGTGGATTGCCTGAGTTCACGGGTTCTAGACCAGCTAAGTCAGAGCAAGACCCCGTCTCTAAAAATAGCCAGTATTGTGGATAGCACCTATAGTCCCCGCTACTTGGGAGGCTGAGGCAAGAGGATCATTTGAACCCAAGAGTTCGAGGTTGCTGTGAGCTAAAACACCAGGGCACTTGACCAAGGGTGACCAAGTGAGACTCTGTCTCAAAAAGAAAAAAAAAGTAAAGAAAGAAAAGAAATTTACATTAAAACAACCAGATGCATCTCACCTAATACACACCATGCAGGGGTGTACCCCTGGGTGAGGGGTTCTTTTACAACTAGAACTTTACCTTGGAAGTGAGAACTATGTATTCTAAAAATTTGTACCCTCATATTAATTTGAAATAAAAATAAAATTTAAAAATGCAAAATAAGACAATCAGATGCCATTTTTCATCTACCGAAACAGAAAGGGTGTGTGTCTGCATGGGTGGGTACATGCACGGGCGGGCAGGTGTGTGTGTGTGTGCGCGCGCGCGTGCCTATAGAGAGCAAGAGCCCGGCTATGTTGCCCAGGCTGGTGCCATCCTCATGCCTTGGTCTCCCGAGAAGCTGGGACTACAGGTGAGTGCCACCACACCCAGCTTATTTTGTTTTAACGATGATCCTGACTGACAAAGTTCAGAGGCAGATGTTCTCATCCTGGAAAGCAATTTGGCAATTTTTGTTATTAATGGACTTAATAATGTCCACACCCTTCAAATCACTAAGCTTTAAAAATGCTGACACCCTTTGGCCCACTAAACTCACTTCTAGGAATAAATTGGAAGGAAAAAGAAAGAGACATAACCAAAAGATTTGTGGGCAAAGATGTACTCTGCAGCATTATTTTGTTACAGGAAAAATCTTTAAGTGGCCTAGGCATTCCATCATAATAAATGTAGCCAATGAAAATCACTTGTCAAAGAAGGAAAAAATTCACAATTTGCTTAACCAACTTTAAAAGCAGCACAACTCAGCACTAGCTGTGTACATAGCATGATTTTAATTTATTCATTATATACATGTTTGTTTGGAAAATATGGTGGAAAAATAGGTACTAAATCTCTATGGATTTTTTTTTTTTTTGAGACAGACTCTCACTTTGTCACCCTCAGTAGAGTGCTGTGATGTCACAGCTCACAGTAACCTCAGACTCTTGGGCTCAAGCAATTCTCTTGCCTCAGCCTCCAAAGTAGCTAGAAATACAGGCACCCACCACAACACCTGGCTATTTTTAGAGACAAGGTCTCGCTCTGGCTCAGGCTGTTTTTGAAGTTATTCAGCGCAGGCAATCCACTCGCTTGGGCCTCCCAGAGCGCTAGAATTATAGGCATGAGCCACTTCACCTGGCCTTATCTATGAGAGATTTTTCGAAACTTTTTTTCAATATTTGTAGGACATCTTTTATATTCTATAATCCATATTTGTGATTGTTATAATCAGAAAGAAATAATCACACGTTCATTTATTTATTTACTTTGGCAAAACTAGCCAGGCAGGCTGAGTCACTCCCCTTATCCACACTTGACAGCAGGAATTACTGATCAGACTTTTCCCGCTTCCTGGCATGTAGAAGACTTTTGTATTTACAGCCCCATCAGCTGGGGCCATACCATCTGGTCCCCACCTTCCTCTCCAGACCCGCCCTGCCTTAACTTTGCTCCTTTGGGACCCATCACTCAACTCAGGTCCTGGGCCCAGAATGGGTAGCAGCCGGCCAGCCCTTTCATGCTCCAGAACTCTGATAACCACATTTACTGCAAGGTTTTAAGTTTGTGATCATCTTGCTCTACCTCCTTCCCTCTCCCTCCCCATGGCCTGACATAGCATTGGGCCCAAGGCACAGATAAACACAAATGGAACCAGAGTTTGCCCCTTCAGAGGGCAGACCTCTTCTGAAGCCCCACTGAGACCCTCCCTCCTCCGCCCCAGGGTTTCCCCTGCCTGTGCCAGCCCCCCTCCAATCTGTTTCTAGCACCACCCACCCAGTTCATTCACTACCTTGACCTCAGTATGTGAAGCCATACGGTTAACCACAGCACTGTCCAGGCCCTGAGCATGTCACATGCACATTTGGGGATTTGCCTTAAGCGGAGGAAGTGGGAACAGACATCGGAAGCCCCTGGGGAGCTGGTTAAGGCACAAGTCCCCACCCCGCCCCAGAGTCTCAGATGCAGGTCTGGGTGGAGCAGAGAACCTGCCTCTTTAACCAGTTAGGAGGTGAACGTTTGCTGCTGGTCCGGAGCCGCACTGTGAGAACCAAGGATCTGAGTGACTACTGTAACCTGGAAGCTCAAGCAAGGGCCACCTCTAGTGCACAGGGATTTCACATAGAAATCCAAATTTTCATCTTTTAAAACTCAGTGTCTGTCCACACCAGGTCTTTTTTCTGAAGTGGCCATCACCACTGGCTGCCCACTCCTCCCCTGTCCTATACCAGCCACCCTTGTCTGTGACCTGTGCTGGCGCCCTCAAGGCCTAGCAGCTGTGCCCTCAGGACAGGAATCCTGTCTTGGAGGGACACTGAGCCTCTCAGCCTGGCACAGGCAGGCACACGGCTGCCTCCCTGATGCCAATAGATGGTCTGCCTGCCCCCACACTGGGCAGCCCTTCCTCTAAATCTGTAACAGCCACAATGCCTAATTTTAAGTTCTTTTCAGCTGCCTCTACCCAGAGAAACAGTCCAATAAACAGGGGACCGGGCAGGGACAGCACAGACTTAGGCCACTGTCACTCGCAGTCTCTGCAGCCCAGAAGCCCCACAGCCACAGTAACCCCTAACTCTGGTCAGGAGGCCCACCATGCCCCCTCCCTCCAGGGTTAGGGACCCATAAGCCAGAATAGGAGGCTGAGGAAGGGTCAGTGTCAGTAACCCCTCTGCTGGGCTCCCTGGCCTGGAGTAGGGGGCAGAGGTGGGTCTGCACCCTCCCCTCCCCTTTGTCCAACGATAAATGAGAAGTGACACCCTAGCCCCAGGGACCAAATCTGGGCCTATGTAATGGGTTGAAGATTTATAACCAATTTACATTTACCCAGAACCTCAGGTGTTTGGAAAGAAGCCTCTTGCAGGTGAAATTAAGTAAAAGATCTTTTTCTCTTTCTCTTTTTTTTTTTTTTTTTTTTGTGTGTGTGTATGTGTGTATATGTGTGAGACAGAATCTCACCCCGGGTAGAGTGCTGTGGCATCATAGTTCACAGCAACCTCAAACTCCTGGGCTCGAGTGATCTTTCCTTAGTCTCTCAAGTAGCTGGGACTACAGATGCCAGGACTAATTTTTTCTCTTCTTAGTAGAGATGGGGGTCTCACTCTTGCTCAAGCTGGTCTTGAACTCCTGAGCTCAAGCAATCTACCTGCCTCCGCCTTCCAGAGTTCTAGAATTACCAGCGTGAGCCACCACACCAGAACAAAGTGAAAGATCTTCAGGTCATCCTGAATTTAGGGAAGGCCCTATGTCCAATGACTTGGGTCCCCGTAAGAAGAGAGGTCACAGGGACACGCAGAGGCATGTGGAGACAGAGGCAGATCACAGCAATGCTGCCACAAGTCAAAGAATGCCAGGAGCCTTTAGAAGGTGGAAGAGGCCAGGAATGCCTCCTCTAGAGCCTTCCGGAGGGAGCATGGGCATCTGGTCTCCTAAACCATGCAAAAACATTGCCTGGTGGTGGTCCCTGCCCTAATCTGTGACCTCCATCCCTTTTGTCCCCACCCAGTCCTGCTAGGTCCTCAGGTGTGCCCCTGGGGCTTCCTCCCCTCCACCTCCCCTGTCCTCTTCACTGCACCTCCTGTCCACACAGTCGCAATGCTCCCACACAGCTCACTACCCCTGGGATCTTCCTACTATGGGTGTGCCAGCCACTCTCTGCCAGGCTTTCGAGGCCTCTGCCACCTGAGCCCAAACCAGCTCTCCAGCCTGGCCTCTAACCAGCCTACATGGAGCCTTTCCTCATGCTCTTCCCTCTGCCTGGAGCACTGTTCACACCTCCCCAGGTGGCCCCACATGGACACCACCCCACAGTGAGGCCATTCCCAGTAGTACCTCACCCACACTGTTTCCCCTGCTCATAACCTGGGTGCTTCTGGAACACCAGGCCCAGCTGGGTCCTCCCACCCATCCTGAATGTCTTGACCCTGTGCCACATCCTGTCCATCCAAGAGCCAGGGTGGACCCAACTCTTCCTGGAGTCCCTCACAGGCTCAAAGCCCAACCTCCAATGGTTCCTGAATGCTTAGCTCCATGCCAGGCGTTGGAGACAGAGGCACCAGACAGACAAGGTCCCTGTTGTCATGGCAGTAACTCTCCAGCGGGCACGTGGGAGGCACCAGAAAACCATGTTGAATTGGAATCAATTAAATTGCATTTGGGGGACTGAAGGGATCTCGGTCTGGCCTCTCAACCCAGCAGGTATGAGAGACTCCAGGTCCCCCTTTTATTTTCTGTCCTCATTTCAACTTATTTTTCTTGTTACTGACAACAGTTTTACCTTTCTGCTTTTAAATTTTGTTCTGTTATGGAGGGAAGGGAGGGAAGGGCACAGGGGAGCAAGGTGCCTTCTCTGGGTACCCCTAGGGACTCTGGTTCCTGACGCATACTTGCCCCACCCCCACTGGCCACACCCAGGTAGGCTGGAAATGCTCTCCTGGCCACTACTCTCCCCACCAAGGAAAGGTGTGATGATGCCACCTGCCCTATTCTGCAGCCACCCCATAGGCTGTGCCCACCAACCCAACCCTCACAGCCAGCTTGCCCTGCTTGCCCATCAGAGCCTGGGGTCAGCTGCAAGCAGGACAGAGGGTGGCCATGGGAGTCCCCGGGGACACCCCCTGTCAAGCTGGGAAGCATCTCATCTTCTCACCAGCAAGAATGCTCTGGTTGCTATGGTTACCACAGAGCCTAGCTCTGGGCCAAGGCCTCCAGGGGCAGATCCCCAGGGATCCCCATACTCACAGTGCAGACAGGCGAAGCCCCGGGGCATGGTGGTGCACTGGGGTCCCCGGAGAGCAGAGGCGCTGTCCCCAGCAGTGTGTCCACGGAGGCCCGAGAGGGGCCTACATGGCCTTGGCTCAGCAAAAGGTGGCCACCAAGTCAGGGCAGGCTGGCCGTAGAGGAATGGCCAGGCAGCAGGGAGGGCAGGTGCTCCTGGGGCAGCAGCCGCCCTTATCTGCCTGGCAGCACGGAGGACAGCCGGGGGGTGGCAGCTGGGAGCTCCATGGCAGCCCAGGAGTGGGTCTGAGATGCAGCTTCAGGGTCTCCCTTCCCGAAGAGGAGGAGGAGGAGAGCGTCCCCAGCAGGCCCCGTGGAATCTGGGGCTGGGTGGCGCTTTCTCTGATTTCTCCGACTGCAGCTGCTCAGTGTGAAATCTGGCACTGGAAAGAGAAAGGAGGAGAGAGACCGATTATGTAAGAGCACCGCCGCCACTCAGCCACCAGCCTCCGGTGCGGAGGCTCCAGGGTGCATGCCGCGCCCACGGCCTGTGGGACCACCCTGGCCCGGCACCTGCTGCGGGGACACGCTCACACATGAGAAATGACTCCAGAGCGTCCAGCAGCCAGCAGGCTCAGGAGTGGGTTACGGTGACACCAGCTGGCAGCCTTGGGCCTGAACAAAAGCAGGACAGGGGATTGAACAGGCAGCACAGACTCACACATCGCCAGGGCTTCCTGAAGGAGGTGAGAGTCCAGGTCAAGTCCAGGCGTGACTCTGGCTACAGGGGAGGTTAAAGAGCAGATCACTCACCCTCCACTCACCTTCACACTTAGTCCCATCCTCCTGTTATCCCAAATCCACCTCCCCCATTAGTAGAGATGCCAGGGGGAATACTGAGCATCCAGTTTAATTTTAATTTCAGATAATAACCAATACTCTTTTTAGTGTAATGGTGTCATGAAAACTTTTTTAGTATAAGTATATCCCAGCTATTGCATGGGACATACTTATGCTAAAAATATTCATTATTTGTATGTCATTCCAAAGTAATGGGGAACCTATTATTTTTTTCTAGTCTTGGCAACCTTCGGATATTAAGGGGGTAGCTCTTCCTGAGAGCTCCCTATGGGCCAGAGGTTTTTATATTCACTGAATCCTCAGAGTGATTTTTAGGGGACCGTAAAATCTGTTTTCCTTGAGGAAAATGAGGCCCAGAAAAGTTAAAACATTTGTCCAAGGTCACACAGCTTATAAGAAGTCAGTCAGGAATTTCAAATCCTGCCACTGTGACCACCCCTCCAAGCTGCACCCATATAGGGTCAGTGACCTCACAAGGTGATCTCATCTGTCCCTCACTGAACTCTGCGAGGTGTGGACCGTTGTCCCCATTTGGCAGATGAGGCTGAGTTAGCCATCAGCCCAGCCAGCTCTGACATTCAGCCTTCCATTCCCTTGCCTGCCCCCTCTCTGTCTCCTCTCCTCCGGTCAGGGGAAAGGGCCACAAGGGGAAAGCGGGTATGACTTGGGGGACTTCTCCTTGGCAGCCTCCCCAGTGTCCCCACAGAATGTGCCAGACGTGCTGGCCTTACCCTTGGAGGCTCCCAGTAGGCAGGGAGGGCCTCATACAGAGAATATGGACAGACTGTTCATACTCACCCCTTGTGTGGGGCCACCCTGAATCTCAGCCCTGGCCGCACCCTGACTCTTCCTCCTCCTCCTCCTCCCCGTCCTCCATCTCACCCTGACAATTGCCCAGCATCACTCCAAACCCTGACCTAACCATAATTTTTGGTTGTCTTTCATTTGGTGGTTTTTTCCAGGTATTGAGGGATAACTTACATACAGTAAAATTCGCCTTTTCACACAGTTCAGAGTTGCGTGACCACTCCAGTAATGAAGACACAAAACATTTCCACCCACCCAAACAAATGCCCTCCCCCAGCTTTGCAGCCCTCTCCTCCTCCCACCCCCAGGCAACAGCTCCTTTGTTTTCTGTCTAGCACTCTCTCCTTTTCCAGATCGTGGGACAAACGCGGTCGCAGTGTGTAGCCCTTGATGTCTGGCTCCTTGCACTTAGCCGGCTGCATCTGGGCTTCGGCCATGTTGGTCCACGTGTTAGTACAGATGCTCCCCGACTTCAGATAAACCCATCGTAAATTGAAAACATCTTTTAAAGTTGAAAACACATCACTATTATGTACTGATAATAACTTTTTTAAAAAGAAAGAAAATGTATTTCATACGCCTAATACATTCTTACCTTATTCTAAGGTTGGCAAAATCATAACACACAGCCTATTTTATCGTAAGTGTTGAATATTTTGCAATTTTTTTTTTGAGACAGAGTCTCCCTCTGTTTCCCAGGCTAAAGTGCTTTGGCATTGGCCTAGCTCACAGCGACTTCCTGGACTCAAGCACTCCCCCTGCCTCAGCCTCCCAAGTAGCTGGGAATATAGGCACCCACCACAACCTCTGGCTAGTTTTTCTATTTTTTTAGTAGAGACAGGGTCTTGCTCTTGCTTAGGCTGGTCTTACACTCCTGAGCTCAAGGTATTTTCAAAGCTCAGCCTCTAAAAGTGCTAAGGTTGCTGGTGTGAGCCACCATGCCAGCCTCTGTAATTGACTGACTACTCTAAGTCAGCGGCACCAGGGACTTATTTTATAGAAGATAGTGTCTCCATGGACCAGGCTTGGGGGATGGTTTCGGGATGATTCAAGCACATTATATCTCCACTTGAGATCATCAGGTATTAGATTCTCATAAATTGCACACAATTTAGATCCCTCCCGTGGACAGTTTACAGTGGGATTAGTGCTCCTATGAGAATTGAACGCTGCTACTCATCTCCCAGGAGGCAGAGCTCAGGGGGTGATGGGCAGCAGCTGTAAATACAGATGAAGCTTCACTCTTCCTGCTCGGCAGCCTGGTTCCTAACAGGCCACTAACTGGTACTGGGCCACAGCCCAGGAGTTGAGGACCACAGCTGTACGTTGAAATTGCAATTGTTTCACACCCCCATAAAGTCAAAAATCCTAAGTGAAATCACCGTAAGGCCGAGACCACTAGTTTGTTCCTATTTCTTGCTGAGTAGTACTTCATCACGTAGACTGAGTACTATCTGCTAGTTGCAGGGCATGTGGGTTGTTTCTGGGTTTTGATAAATGAATAAAGCCATCACAAGCCTCTGCATGCCGCTTGTGGTGTGGGTGGGAGTTTTTATCTCCCACAGGTACATCCCATGGTCCTCCAGACCAGCTGGGCTCTGCGTGCTGGGTGCCACAGCCAGACCACAGCACCCAGCACCTTCCTGCTATTGCAGCCCTCTGGTCCCTGTTGCGCACAGGACTGTGGCCCCTGCAGCACAGAAACTGCCCGCGGGCACACACCAGAACCAGGCTTTTCACCATGGCCAAGTCCAAGGGTGTCTCCTGGCAGCCTCCTCACTCAGAAATCTCCAAGGGAGTCCTCCCAGCATTGAACCCACCATGACTCCTCACCACCAGGCCCTGATGGAGAAGCCAGGGAGAACAGGATAGGGTCACAGTCGCCTTCGCACCACACCTGGACTCTCCTAAACCTAGGTACCATCTGTGGTCCCCGTCACTGGGCCCTTCTGAAATGGGGGAATGTGAGGAAGCCAGTGGGGGAAGCAAAGTGAGAGTCACTCGAAGATGTGGAAGCCAGAGCTGGGGGAGACTGGGCCACACATGGAGCCTGACACAGGTACAGCCCAGAGGCCACAGGAGCCCTCCCCGGCAAGTGAGGCCAACCAGTGGCCTGAGAGCCATCTATCCTCCAGACAGAGGCCTTCCTCGATCCCGAAAGGCCCCGGGCCTGCCTTTCTATCTTTATCTTCTCTTTGCCTCTCTATCCCTCTGTTTCTGTCTCTCCATCTCTGTCCCTCTGTCTTTGCCTTTCCCTCTGTCTCTGTTTCTCTCCATCTCTCTCTCAGAAGTGGAGATGGGGTGGGTGAAGAGTTAAGAACATACCTCTCCCACCCCAGCCCACTCCACCCTGGGGCTTACTATGATCACTAAGAAACTCATGCAGAGAAAAGTTGTGCAAGAAAAGTCGAAGTTGGCACCATTTTCTACATAGTTCAGTGGTGAATAGCATTTTCGAAGTCACAGTGGCAAGTACAAAGTGAGTATTAATTTCACCAAATTATGACCTAAGGATACTGGGATATAAGGTCAAGGAGAAGGCAAGTGTTGGGGGGAGGGGAGGAGGTCATAAGGAGCTACGTCTGCCATGGATGGGAGGCAACAGAAATGTGCACATATTATTTAGAGGGATTAATATGCATTTTTAAGTTGAGAGTCTTGGGTCTAGGGATCTGAAACCGAGGAGAAAGGAACAGGCAGAGGCCGACTAGTGTTTATAACATCACATCAAATTACTGAGCTCTTAATTCAGGTGCCTCTATAACTTTGACTTGGAAAAATAAAAACTAAATTTTAAAAGTAATTTCTGGGCTGGAGCGGTCTTCCGATACTCACCCAATTCATATGCAAGGACTGGCTCATCCTGGGGACTTCACTGTTCCCTCCTCCTTTCCAAAGCCAGCTACTTAGTCTCCTCTGTCCCCTGAGAACCAAGACTACCTCCCAGAGAGGGAGCAATGGATCCACACGGAATCCCGGCAGGTGGTGCCCAGCCCCGAGGTAGTGGTACAGTTTTATGTTCAGGTCACATACAGTCAGTGAGAGATCCCAAGCACCTATTGGATCAACAGTGTAACAAATCACCCTCAAAATCTGGTGGCTGAAAACAGCAATCATTTATTATATTTCACAAACTATAGATTGGCTGGGACTTAGCTGATCTAGGTAGGGCTCAGCTGATCCAGGCAGGGCTCTGTTAACCTATGCTAGGCTTGACTGATCCAGGTAGGGCTCAGCTGATCTGGCTGGCCTTGCTCATACTGGTGGGTTGGCAGGGTGCTGGCTGGTTGGCAGGGTGCCGGCTGGTCTAGGTTGCCTCATCTGGGATGACTCATCCTCTAGCAGGCTAGCCTGGGCTTGTTCTCACAGCAGATGCAGGATGCCAACAAATGAGGCAAGTCAAAGCCCCTAAGGCAAGGCTCAGAATAATCACACCATCATTCCCATCACATTCTATAGGCCCAAAGTGGATTTGAGAGGGCTGGAGGGAAGACAGACACCACTTCTGGATGGAAAGAGCTGCACCAGTCACATGCACCAAGGTTGGTGGGTTTGAACCTGGCCCGGGCCAGCTAAACAACAATAACAACTATAACAAAAAAATAACCAGGCATTGTGGTGGGTGCCTATAGTCCCAGCTACTTAGGAGGCTGGGGCAAGAGAATCACTTAAGCCCAAGAATTTGAGGTTGCTATGAGCTGTGACACCATGGCACTCTACCAAGGGTGACACAGTGAGACTCTAGCTCAAAAAATAATAATAATAATAATAATAATTGCAAAGGGCATGGATGGATGTTTGTGTGTAGAACTGAAACCAATCTACTACATCCAGCCAGAATACTCTTCTCCCCAAAGATACCAGGTATGACCTAACGGTCATAAAGAACAGAATCCCAGGGGACACCTGCTCAGCCTGATTACTTTCTGGCAAGGAAGACAGGGCCAGAATGGCCTCTGTACCATTCCTTATAAACCCATATGCCAGAGATGAGAAAACAGAGACCTGGGGACGAAGAGAGCTGACCCAAGACCACACAGCCACCAGGCCTTCCAACACTGCCCTCCGCCTATGAGTCAGGCCACTCTACCCCTGAAGAATACAAGGAGCAGTCAGGAAGATGAGTCACAGGCATTCTCTACAAGGAAGAGGCAGAAGAAAAACAGGGCTGAGTTTAGGCCACAGAAAAAGGGCAACAAACAAGCAGAAACAGGGATTCTTTATTCTGGCTAATGTCATCACCCAGGAGCACTTCTGGGTAACACTATACCCACCACCCCTGTTCTACCGGTAGAAATGAGATTCCAGACCTAGAGCATGTGAATTACATAAGACCACTCCAGCCCACACCTAATGTGTCAGTCTCATTCAGAGAGCTGCCCAGCTAGCACCCTTAGTTCCCATTCAGAATGAGTCTAATCTGCAGAGGCATCTCTGTTCCTCCACCTTTGTCGCTGTAGGCTTGGCCATGTGACTTGCTCTGACCAATGGGATATACTTGTGCAATGGGACTTGCCCTCTCTTGCTGCACCGGAGGCTTCATATCCGGTAAATAGTCCCAGGGGTGGTGTTGTGGAGGCCCCAGAAAGAGGCCATCCCAGACCAGCTGGCCTGAGTCAGGTCAACCCAGAGTTCCAGTCCACTCACAGAATCATGAGAAATAATAAGTATTTATTTTAAGGCACTAAGTTTTGGAGTGGTTTATTCCATAGCTAAAGCTAATTGGTGCAGCATGAAAATGTATCATGTCTGCAAAATGCTCTGTAAAAGTTGGATCAAACCCAACCCAAAGCATCTTCTGGGAGCGACTCAGATGTTTTCTTTATCAGACTGAAGCTCAGTCCCAGGTCAGGATGCCTTTGGGGACAAAGATGTACCGTTATTACTCTTTTCTTTTTTTTTCCTTTTGAGACAGTCTCACTCTGTGGACCTGGGATAAAGTGCTGTGGCATCATCATAGCTCACAGCAACATCAAACTCCGGTGCTCAAGCAATCCTCTTGCCTCAGCCTCTCAAGTTTTCATTTCTTTTTAAAATTAAGACATAATTTGTGTGCCATAAAAGACACCATTTTAAAGTGTATAATTCAGGCTTGGCACTTATAGCTCAAGCGGCTAAGGTGCCAGCCACATAGACCAGAGTTGGAGGGTTCTAATCCACCCAGGAACTGGCAAACAACAATGACAACTACAACCAAAAAATAGCCGGGCGTTGTGGCGAGCACCTGTAGGCCCAGCTATATGGAAGGCTGAGGCAAGAGAATCGCTTAAGCCCAGGAGTTGGAGGTTGCTGTAAGCTGTGATGCCACAGCACTCTACCCAGGGCGACAGCTCCAGGCTCTGTCTCAAAAAGAAAAAAAAAAAAAAGTGCACAATTCAGTGAGAGTTTTTAGTGTGCTCATGTAGAACAATCACAATTATGTAATTCCAGAACATTTTCATCACCCCCAAAATAAACCCTGTATTCATTAGCACTCACTCCCTGTTTCTTCTCCCTCTGGCCCCCGGCAACCACTAACAGTCTTTCTGTCTCCATAAACTAGCTATTCTTTTTTTTTTTTTTTTTTTGAGACAGAGCCTCAAGCTATCCCCCTGGGTAGAGTGCCATGGCATCATAGCTCATAGCAACCTCCAACTCCTGGGCTCAAGCGAGTCTCCTGCCTCCGTCTCCCAAGTAGCTGGGACCACAGGCGCCCGCCACAACGCCCGGCTATTTTTTGGTTGCAGC